>WAAB01034035.1:0-11779 GCA_013389865.1 Piaya cayana | reverse complement strand
CACAAAAACATTTTTTAATAATTAAGTAGAGTTGACTTTGTGGTAGTCAAAATAATCTAAACTTGAATCTTGCTTACCCAGATTTCAAAGGGAAATTAGCCTACATTTCAAGTATAAGTAATGAGTAAATCTTGCAGTTCACTAAGCATGAATACCCCATCCCCAGCAGTTTATGCATAGGTCAGCCAAAGCCAGCAGTATGTCTTCAGTGTTACAAGAAAATCATTGGTTGATTCTCTCTGAAGAGTTGACAGCTTCACAACAGACATCAGTCACCAAGAAGTCACCCATAACGTTCGACCAGCAGTTAGCAGACAGAGCTCAGCACTTGACATAGTTCCAATGAATCTGACTGCTACATCCAATAGAGAACATCACATTTCTGCAGTCAGTGCACTCATAGCCTTTGGGGAAGCAACTTATGCCTAAACAGACCTTCTGGCACACCTACTAGTACCTATAATACTAGAAACAACACTCATGGTGGTTAAGACACAACCCCCCAAATTCACTAATACACAGTCACTGAAGCAAAACTGCATAGGTACGACATGTCTTACACCACTACATAGGCTGAAATAGATCACTTTTCTCTTAATAAAAGTAACTAAAATGCCTCTTCAGAAGACTATATTGACAACACCAGATGAATAAAGCCGCTGCCAATGCATGCCACACTTATGTTGTCTTGGTGGTTCGGCTTTGGTTCTTTGGTGTAATGCAGTTGTACAAAAAGGAAGTGTTTCCACAAAATTTGTGGTATGGAAAATTCATACTTTTGAGACCACTGTATTTCTCTCATTTCATACATGTGACTTGCATGAAGTAGACTCTTCTTGGAAACTTATTTCTAAGAATGTACCTCCCAAGAAAAAGAAATCCAGAAAAGACAGTTCTTTTTATATTGACACTCTTGTTCCACACTAACTTCTTTGCCTAAGGTTAATTTATTCAATTTCCAATTGGATTATACAAAATTACAGAAACAAGCTGTAACATCTCTATTGGGTATAATAACAAAATAGCTACTACAATTTAAATTCTCAATATTTAGATTCCTTAATATCTTTGCTACTCTTTCATTGTGAGGACATGGTCCCCTAGTTTTAGCATTCTTATGTTGTGGAAAATTAAAAGATTTTCTTTGGAATCACTTTCTTAAATTGAGAGGAAACTGATACAGGCACTTATGGTGAACAGCACAGGCTGCAAAACATTCCATAGGACTACACATGGGGAGTGACAGAATTTCAATTACCCACACCCCCCACAGGAAAGTAGATGAGCATGGAGGTATTTCTGACTAGTATCAAATGAACTTCACAAAATTAGGGCCATCCAGAAGTCATCCTCTAAGCAAAATACATGCTTTACACAGCTTTACTGCCCTTAAGATCACAATCAGTATGATCCACACCAACACAGTGTCTAAAACTGTCAAGTAGTAAAGCTGTTACTGTCCTTATTAAGGGTATCTGCATTTCAGGTAATCACTCTAGCAGTTAGCCCCATGCTAATGCAACTTAAGGCACTGAACAAGTCATTTGGGTCCCAGGAAACATACTCATTTATGGTACCACCCACTAAAGGTCAAACAACTAGGAAACGTAAAATGAAAGATGTTTACACATGAGCTAACAACACAGATTAACACGAATATTAGATGTTGTACTGAGCCACAAACTCGAAACTTCTTCAGATTCTCCATGTTCCTACTGTATTTCCACTACAAGAGCTTTAATTATCATAAGTTAATCACATCTCGGAGGAATTACAAGGCAGTAGGCAATGGTGGATGCCTCTTATCCCTCAGGGGCATAATTATTTCATAACCACTACACTTCAGGGTTACATGATCACTGCTATGGAAAATTTTATCTCTTTCCTTTCTTAACACAAGCCTTTTAAAATTAAATAAATCTCTGACCTATTTTACACAATCCCCATTCTTTCCCTTAACATGCAGAGTAGGACTTTGCTCTTTTTTTCAGACAGTAGAGGAAGGTTAATCTTTTTTTTTTTTAATTCCCCCCACTTCATGGCATATCCAGCACGGTATAAACTACTCAGAGGCAGTATTTTCAGAGGTGACAGACTGCATTTGAATAGAGATGTAATCATTGCTTGAGTTCAAAAGATCATTATCCTCATCATCTCAATGAAAAGTTTATTAAAGACTCATTGCTGTAAGAAACCAGGGTTAAATACACTCTGACATGTTTTCAGCTACAGCTTACCACCCTTCTGGTGGAAGGGATTTTTGACATGATGACTTGTTCCTCTCAAGTCGCTTCCACATAATCAGATAAAACAAGATGCAGATCAACATGCGCTTTTATTAATTATGAAGCCATATTTGCTTTGTCCATCTTCAATCTCAAAATCCTGATGGAAGAGTAACCAAAAGAAACATAATCCTTACTGTGGAAAATCAACCAGTTTGGGAGTATAAGGAATTTTAGAGACTACAAAAGAAATTATCTTCCTTTCCTTACCCAGCCCCTGGCAGAGTGCCCCAACAACTCCCATATGACATTTAGGTCTCTGAATGGGAATAACCAGGCCACACTCAAGGCTTTCAGCCCAGGGCATTGCCATTTCTAGGTCTTTTCAGTACCTGTCTATGCAGTTCTGGCAAAACTGGCAAACTAAATAATTGCAATGACACAGTTCCCACGCTAAGACACGTACTAGATCAGTAACTGGCGGCACTTTTATGACCTTGGTGGGGCTGACATAAGACCATGTTCAGACACTAGCACAGGAGAATGAACTAGACTGTGTTTGGTCTGATGATGGAAATTTTGAAACAGGACTAAAAATACAATTCTTCCTCTTAAAGTTTAAAGATTTCAAAAACTGCTAATATTTTATATTTTCCTCTCCCTTTTTAATAGGTTTGAGGTCCTTATGCATTTGTTTTGCTGAGCTCCCACATCAGAGATGGGCAAAGATTAGTAACAAAAGCAAAGGGGTGAAATAAAAGGGAGAAAAGTTTTCCTTGCTCAGAAAGAACCCAAGTAAGAACGCTGTCACACTTTGGCAGAAGGAATAACATAATCATTACAACAGTAAGGTGTCATTAGATGTCCAGCATCTTAGCCAAATCCTATGGTTTCCACCATCTGATCTTGCATCCTGACATTCTTCTTTCTTTCTAAAATACACTTCAAGAGTGGGACTCTAAACAAATATTTTCCCTTGCACTGTTCAGTTATAATGCAATGATAATTTAAACTATACAGGAGCCCAAACAGCTGACAACCGTGTCTTGCAAGCACTGTGGCTACTTAGTATGGTAGTCAATAGATATATCCAGCATATTTTATTTGTGTGATAAGCCAGCTGGATGCTTACATATACTATTTTATTTGAATATGCCAGTTTTAAAGCATTTATTTAGACACTGAGGAAGAAGTATTTAGGACCTTAAGAGTACTGATTTTTCAAAAAAGATACTCAAATTTCCTTTCTAAACTCATTGAGGGCTCCAAGGTATCACATCTTTACAATATCTCGATACCCAAGTAAAAACTTAGGGGTTGGGTTTTTCAGGGTGAGGTTTAAAAATTCTGGCTGCATGATAAACCTTCATTTCTTCTACTCTACTGCTGATTTAAGCTGTGACCCAAAGTGTTTAGAGTAAGCTCTGCAGTTCAGATGGCAAGTTCTCTCCTCTAAAGATGATCGAAACAAAAGGACAGTGAAACTATTCCTGGGAAGGGAATTTACCTACAGCAGTTCTCCTGAGGTAAGCTCAGGCTCATTAGATAGAAGCAAATAAATAACAAAATATTATCTGCATCTCATTATTTTCTTTAATGTATTCTCATTAAACCTCCTATAGATCTCCTACAGCAAGATTTCAGATAAATTAGGATAATAAAGGCAAAGATGTCATTATTTCAAAAATAATGATCTAGCCTATGCAATGTGGACTATAAAGCAGAAGCCTTCAGGAAAGTGTGCTGAAGTTTGAAAATGAATCCATCAATTACTTTTTAAAATCCTTCCTGTTTCTTTTCTCCAGTGCTTTCTTGATGCATTTCTATAAGCATTAAAACAAAATACTGTTGTCCTTGATAATGGAAACATTTTATTTTGAGATTATTGAGAAGACACTGGAAAGTGCTTGTGCTCACTGCTTTCAAGTTCATGCCAAAGTAAGGCTAACGTTTCATTAACTGGCTAAACCATGGTGGGAGGGGGGCCGGTTTTAGCTACTTAAACATATGTATGAACTCGATGTTCCAGGAAAAGGGCAGTGCTGATACTTTTCCAAATCATGAAGACTGAAGGTCTTCTCTCTGAAATTGTTCCTGCTCCCACAGAATACAAACATAACTCTAGAAGCCTGAAAATAGCACTTTATCAGGTTTTATTATTTTTAATTCTCTGGACAGAAAAAGCTCAACACACTGGTAAAAATAAATGGTTCAGCAGTTATATATACAGCATTCAACCTCTACATAATTGCTTTGAACCTAGAAATGAGCAGGTGAATGAGAAAAACAGGTTTCATTAATGAAATGTTCATCCAAAGCGCCTAATTTGGTGGGGTTGCCAGCGTGCAATGGAGAGCCTATCTTAACACCATCACCATAATGCCTTACTTATCATCAGAACTGCTATCACTGGCAGTCTCAAGAGGGATTGATGGACTGGGAAGAAATGGAGATTTTAACCATCTATTGTCAAGTACATTGCATATAAGGAGGGGGACCTCAACAGAAGTAGGAGAGCTTGTATATATTGACTGGAAGACTTCGAACTCAAACACTGTCACAGCAGAAACTTCCACCAATACTTCAATACTTTGAGGAGGGGAAGAAAAACAAACAAAACCCACCAGAAAGCAGCTGTTGGAACTCAGAATTGTCTTGTTTTTCTGCTTGTGCACTTCAAGACTGTTCAGACCAGCTTGAGCTGTGGAGGAAACATTTACTAGTTTCTTCTAGAACACAAGTTCTCATTCAGACCCATAAAGTGTTGATCATTGCTGCTGAAAAGCAAAGACATAGTAGTAAAGAACTTTAGAGAGCTGGTGGGGAACAAACACCTGCTGGCTGTAAAGCACTAGGGAGTATGATAAAGAGATGGTAGAAACCAGCTCCAGAAGCAAAAATGCTGGTTCAGAAATACAGTTAATTAATCCCAGTAAACTGCAACCATTTGCTCCACTGGCATTCAAGTGCAGTTCCACAAACCTTGGTTAGTCAAACTGCAGAGCCACTTATGAATTCAGATTTCTGTCACCAGTAGGCAGGAGAGAGATGGGCAAATTAGGTGTTTTAAAATTGTGTAGCAGAAAGCATATAAGCTTTTTTGTTTATCAGAATTTCTGTTACTCTATCATTTGATTTCTAACGCTAAAGGAATACAAGAACTTTGTTTTGCTTTAAAAATTATATATACACGATATGCCATATGTGCACCTCAGGAAATCCAAAACATTATGAACCATCAGGAGGTGAACAGTACTCTGACTTTACAAGACAGATGTAATTAAAGTATAAGCATCTTCCCTTGGGATAGGGCTCCATCTATGCCCAACTCAGAACCAAGACTGAGCTCAAGTCATGGGCCATTAGGCTAAGTGCTACACAGGCATGGGGAGAAAGGATGCTCCTCTTCTAAAGACTAGGTAGAAAAGTACATAGAGGATGCTAGAGGGGATGTAATAATGCTAACAGACTTTTGCAGAGCTTTTTTTTATTATTTAAGAAAACCGCTTTAGAAATTAAGGCTTTTAACCTAAATAAGGCAGGGCCTAAAGAAATATCAAATGAAAGAGAATGAAGCGAAGTCGTCATAGATGAGAGACCGTAAAAGGAGAAAAATATTCATATGTGCAGTAGGAACTGGATAGTTTAGCTAATGACAGAGTAAAATAATTTTAAAGGCTAGATTTAGTCTGCCTAGATATAGGAAGATACAACTATAGTGAGGGATGTCTTCAATTTATTAATGTAAATTTATACTGGTGATTAAAGAATAAAGAGAGGGCTGTGCCGAGGTGCAGAGCTCTTCCCACAGTGCTGACCCCAGGTGTTTGCCTGCATGGCCAGTGGCAACCATGCCTGGGAGACAGGGCAAGCTTTAGCCAGGGTGGGATAACTTACTAGGTGAGTATCTGATACTTCAGAACTTAGAAGAACTTAACTCTCAGCTTAAGTTTATAACATTACACTACTTATGTCCAGAAATACTCTCAGGCAATACAATTATGGTTTTATTTTAATTCCAGGATAGCAACTCTAGGGGAGTGTCTTTGTTTCCTTTTTGCTGTTTTTATAGTGTCTTGGCTTTCCCTTGGCATCAGAAGCAAAAGAAATGCCAAAGTCTTCTTGAAAACAAAACTGGCAAACTGTACTAGCAAGAAGTTATCACTGATGGAGGATGGGAATGATACAGGAAAAACAGAGCTTTTCATATTTTTTATTGAACAGACTGTGGCAAAGTGAAGTCAACTGAATTGAAGTAAGAAAAAAAAACAGAATCCCAGATCTGTGAAATTCTCTCTATTACCTACATAACATATTTCTTTACCTCTTTTCAAATACAGTAAATCCTACACACATGTATTTATATACTGTACCTATGCAAAAAGGATACACATGCATACATATGCACATACCTTTGTTATACATGCAAAAACATTGTACATATGTACATAGCCTTCATGGCCAGAGGACATTTTCTGTAATGATTAGACCTAACAATCCAACAATTATACTTACAGTTCTTCTTCCTGCTTATCTTCCTAGCACATTAATATGCAGAAGATACATACAGAGGATTTAAGCTTAAAACATCTAAAAAAATTTTGGTCCTATCTTCTGAGGCAAAATCATGGAGAGAATTTATACTACTGCTGTACACATCCAGAAGAAGTCAATAATAATTTTAAAGCAAATGAGAATGATGCCTTAGAGTGACAGCGGCAGCTGCCAGCCCCTTCCCACAAGCTGAGACACAATATGAAAAAGGCAGTTTTAGATGTGTCCAGGAGGGGCTGCAGCCTTTATTCTCACAAATCCCTTTTGCACATTTTCAGAAGTGCACCTATTGAACCACAGATGGGTTGGTCATGAAGGAGCACAGGAGGGCATTTAGGCCACAGTCCCCTCCAGAACAGGTTGCCATGGACAGCAAACCTCCTCGGACATCAGGTCCAGCCCAACTGGTAACCCAGTCAGCATAGCAATGCCCTCTTAGGAAAATTTTCTCTCCCTAATGTTTAACCTGAATTTCTCAAGTTTTAATTCAGGGCCAATGTCCTTTGCTATATCATCTGACATTATCCAGAAGTTCTTGTCTCCATCAGCTTTCTAATTTCCTTTCAATTCCCTGTTAGCTGCTATTAGATTTCCTCCTTGCCAAGATCAACAAGCCCAGCTCCCACAGCCTTCAAGATACGCATGCTCTAGGCTCCTGATCATCTTTGCAACTCATACTATTTGGACTTGAAGCTCTGCACTGAACAAATTTTACATTCCTCACTACTTCTCATAGTGGTGTCACACCTCAGGTTTTAACAACTGTATTGCTCTAACTTTAAAAATGACACAAGAAAACATGGTTCCTGCCATGCCAAAGCTGGCCTCTCAGTAAAAATAGATTTTAAGCTTTTCACTTATCTGAACCTCTTTTAATTCACAGGTGACACTTAAAGATAAATATACTTAAGCAAATATCAAAATATCCATATGTATACAGTTTTGTTTACTTACAAAAACATTAAAGACTACATCCACTAACTCTGGTACTCTAGTGTTTTAACTAGTAGAAATTCTGATTAAAAGCTTGCTGGAGGCAAGGGGAGCACGTCCAATGATTGTAACTGGCTTTGGATCAAGCCATTAATAATCCTGAAGACAGCCAAATCTGAATTAGTGTTTCTGCAAGTTGAAGTCCAATTAGTAGGTGGGAGAACTCCAAAGTAAGATATGGTGTGCTTCAGAAGCTGTGCTGGTAATATACTGTGCAAGATCAAATTCCTTGTTCAGTATGCTATTAAGGCAGCTCCCAGAATTTAATGCCGGATATTGACTGAATATGTATTTTTGCTAATGATAGTGAAGGTATCAGTTCCAGCATTTAGACCAAATTCCAAGTTGAGTTATTACACGTTGATCCAGCAAAATCTTTTTACGTCATCTCTGCCTATATAACAGTTATTCAGCTCTCATACTGTTATTAAGCAGCTTTCAGCTTTGAACTCTATACTTATTCAACCAGGAATGGCTGCATTTCAGTAGTCAATGAAATTATTATGTACAGTAAAATCTCTAGAAATATTATGGGTAATTATGTAATTTTAATTTGAAATCATTAGCTAGGAAGAACCCCCATTCTGCAGAGGCACATCCAATTCAGCAAATTAGCTTTGATTTGTTAACATCATCACCATTAAATTACTTTTCTTCAGAATAATACTAGGCCAAAGCAAGATATTAATGTTGCCTAAGATGAAAGTACATACTGAAAGCTACTGGCCACTTTAATTAGTTCAGCATTCCCAAAATGATCAAAATGAAATAAGTAGAGAAAACCAAGAACAAGTTGCACGCTACACGATTTCTTCTGCAGTTTCATGTTGCAAGTTTGATGTCAAAGGCAATTTCAAGTTTCATGTTCAGTGAGCAAGAACAAGTTACTTGAACTTTGCACAATCTAAAACCATGAGTAAAGAAACAGTAACGTATGATGGAGGGCACAGAACAGAGACAACAGTGTGACCTATAGAGAGAAAAAGCACAGGATTATACAGGAAACAGTAGGACAGCTTACCCCTGTACAGCTCAGAATGTCAGACCTTCCCAACATTACACAGCCACCCCTTTACTCCACAAGTCAAACACCTCAGTTGACTTCCAATGTGTTCACTACTCGGACTGTAACACAAGCCTTTTGCATTTATGTCTTTGAAACTTCACTCTCAAAAGTTCTGTTGTTAGAACCAGACAAATGACCAGGACTGCTGACACTGTCAGTATTACTGATGCTTCAGCTGCCTTGCATACAAATTAGTGTCAGTTGCTTATTCCTGAGAACTTCAAACATGGGATAGAGACACAGAGCAAACCTCTGCATAAACTACAAGGCCTTTTAGCTCTAAAAGTGGTCCCCAGCTTCCTCACATACCACCCAGGAAATAAGGCAGGCAGAGATACCTATTCTTATGCCATGCAACTTTTAAAAATCTTTTGCACTCAGGAGCTGGAGGAAGCACAGACAAAGTGTGCATGTCCTAACATGACATTCCTTGCACCATCTCAGAGCAGGAAAGGCCACCAACCTCAGTTTCCCTCCACACTTATGTAAGGTGTCAAGATAGTATCTCCAAAGGTGCAGTTGGGAACATCAGCACAAACTCTGGCTGTAGATTTGTCGTCTTTATTTGATGTGTCTTTCCTGCTGCAAGGAGGTCAGTACACTGAATCTGAAAAAAAGTATCAGCTTTATCAGATGAAAATATATATTTTTTAACTCCTATTAAAGTCTGCAATTGCATCTCAAAATAAGACATAATTACATTACACAATGTTCAGATGCTAGAAACTCCTGACAGATTATTATTCAGTCAGAGGAGGCACTAAGTAAGCTGACTTTGAGGGAACTGCTAAACCCTGAAGAAAACCAAGAGAAACAAATGCAAGGCAGTTTTGCAGTAACATTTGGATTACAACACTGAAAAACAACTGTATTAACACAGCTGAGCCAAGTAGCTCTACAACAGCACTGATGAGGTGCATCAATTCACTACTGTGAGTCCAACACAGATGGAACAAATAAGAACCCCCTTTTTATGTAATAAATCTGATACAGCAACTATTTCCCCTTCAAAAATGTGCAACTGCAGGATGCTGTTCATCAGGCCATGATCTATCCTGCGCATTCCCAAATTAAGCAAAACCAGCAAATTATTATTTTCTCTGCATTTCAAATCAAGAAAAAAAAAACCTAATGAAAATACTACAAGAAGCCATTAGAATCAAGAGACAACTGATTTTGTCATCAAATTCTTTATACATTGGACACAGACCTGGACAACAGTACCACATCAGCATTACCCATCTAGGATTTCCAGTACCTTATAGAACCTACATTTAATAATTTGAGATGCCTTTAGCAACCACAACAACCCCCCAAAAAAACCATCAGATGTGTAAATCAAGGCCACTGTATGATTTTTAATGATTAAACCAGAGTGATCTAATATTGATACTTTCCCCAGAGTATGTCTTGTTGTTTTCAAGTACCATCTCGAGACTCCTTGGCAGAGGGGAAGACTCCAAAGTGCAGCCGAGCAGTTCTCTCGCCTGAACTACTCTCAAGACAGTACTTTGAAACAGGAAGAGACGGGACTCAGGAGAACATATAAATATCTTATGAGGCGCTGGAACATTCAGTAATTAATTTTTCAGCAAGGAGAATCTTTTACTTCAGCAATATGTAAAAAATAAATTTTGAATTCCATACCTACTACCTGGCTACCCACGCTCTGACCCGAAGTTCGTAGTAGAAACAGAAGAATCACAGTTAATGAAACTGCATCAAGCTGGCCACAAGCCCCTGTTTTACTTATCTACTGCTGTGGAAATCAGGTTGAGTGCTACATTTCCATTATAGAACTCTACAGAAAATTTTGTTTTCTTTTTTTCTGTGGGCCCAAGTGAAAAAGAGCACTCTGGCTTTAATTGGGGCAAGAAGAGAGGGTGAAAGATCCTGAAAGCTTTACCTACTTTATTATAGAAATGCTTTTGTTGTTCTGGAGTCTGGGGCAGATTAGATAAAGCAGGAAATCATTAGTCACATCTGTGTTAGAACAGACTTGCTAGGTCCTGTGAATGGCAAAATAAGCTTGTTTGTTGCAAAAGAGAGTGGTTGGCAAGAGGTAACATCTGGCAACAGACAACTGCATCTGGTAAAACAGATAGATTGGGTGGTGGTCTCACATTCATATCAACAAAGTGGCACCTGGGGTGCCATGGGCAGAGACACCTCCCACTAGGTCAGGTTGCTCAAATCCTCATCCAGACTAGCCTTGAACACCTCCAGGGATGGGGCATCCACCACTTCTCTGGGCAACATGTTCCAGTGCCTCACCACCCTCAGGAGAAAAAATTTCTTCCTAATAGCTAATCTAAACCTTCCCTCTGTCAGCTTAAAATCATTACCCCTTATCCTACCACTGCACTCCCTAATAAAAGAGGCCCTCCCCAGCTTTTCTGTAGGCCATTTATCAGTACTGGAAGGCTACTACAGCCCAGAAGGCCAGCTGTATCATGAGTTGCATCACAAGTGTGGCAAGTAGGTTGTGGGAGGAGATTCTGCCCCTCTGCTGTTAAGGATGATAAACAAGATTGCTTTTCTAAGAAATATAATGGTTTTGACATATTGCTTCATTCCAGGAAACAGAAGAGGGATTTTTTTTTTTAAAGTCATGGGAGGAAGGTAAAAAAGTGAATAGAAGTCAAGAGTCCAGCTGTCACAACACACACTTGATGCCACAGGATTGTGTTCAAATACCACGCTCAATGAGGCAGCAAAAGATTTTAAATCCAGGCAATGTGTTGGGTGGGTGCATTGCAATAATTGTGCTAGTCTAAATCTTCATCTCTGGATTTGATGAATACACCACCAGGAATCCAATAAAAATACTGATACCATGCACACAAGATCTCATTAACAGTTTTTATAAATAAAAGAATCCTGATCTCCCCAGACAAATGCACCTCACAGCATTTGCTTTCTCTGAACTATAAAACTATAA
>WAAB01033892.1:0-11378 GCA_013389865.1 Piaya cayana | reverse complement strand
TTGCTCACCGATCAGATGGCGCTGTTTTGCAACATGCAACTTTCCTTTATTTTTCATGGAATAGTCACCAAGGTGCAAAGTGGTGGTTGTGGCAACTTCAGTCCTTATCAAAGCTTAGGTTTACAGCATCAGCCTTTACTATAGAGAAAGGTTAAATTAAATTTTATATAAATAGGCTGCCACCTGACACAAAAAAGATGATGTTTTCAGCCTGAAATTGAAAGTTTCAGAACACAAACCAGAAGTTCTAGTGGAAGATGTTATATTACATCTTTAAGTACTGTCAGCAAGATCAGTATCCACTGCATTAAATTAAGAATAAACAAATTTGTCCCAGAAATATGATACAGAATTAACTTATTCTGCTGTATTTTACAAAGTATCTTACAGATATTTTACATTATCTCACAAAGCTGGAGAAAACAGATTCTTTCACCAGTGTTTGAACTACCTTTGAGTCTGATGAAGAGAAATGGAGTGTAACAACACGTAGATGTAAAAATGTATTTTCAAACCAGTCCAATTTGCATGCCTAGTTTCACTAAAATTCATGGAAATATTTATCTGATATACATTACTCACAGGATTAAGGACTTTGCTGAAATTTTTTTTAAGAGTATTGGGACACATGGAGAATTAACATATTTGTCAAATGAGAATAAAAATATACTGGAAGAAGTTACAGTCATAGAAAGTAAAATATCCTTAGATTTCAAATTGGTTGGAAAAGCAATAAAAATGTAAACAAGAATGTTTCTTACATTGATATCAGCTGTAGAGAAGCAGTTTTTATGTAAATGTGGAGACATTATGGAGAAAAAAGACAGTAAAATAATAGAGTACTCAAAAAGGCATGGCATGAGAGAATAGTTCCTTGATGGTTTCCAGAGAATGACTGGAGACAGTTTCTAAAACATTAAAAACTTTAAAAAAAAAGTATATCATAAAACAAATAATATGTCGTTATGTTTCTTCTGCTTTTTTTTTAATTTCTATGTAACGGTTCTGTTATTGATTTTTAATGATCTCCTAAAATGTATGGCGTCTTGTTCTAGCAGTTGCACACATAGAGTGGGCTTCATCTTGATCACCAGCAAATTAGTGATATAGTCCAAAACTGATTCTTTATGTTATCTCCATAAACATTGGAGGAAGAGAGGAATTCAACTCTTTGTAAGACCTAGGGTAGGCACAATGTGTTGCTCTTGGGACTTGTCTCTCATGTTATCTGTGACAGTAGTTTGTCCTGGATTTGTTCCTTGCATATGGCTAGCACTAGGTGAGATGAGTCTGCATTAGACATGGGAAGACAACCATTTTGATGTGCTACTTAGGACCTGACATATTGTATGCAAATAAAGAAGAGATGAGGTACCTATGGTTAACTGTGATAAAGATGTGTTTGTTTAGTTGACATGCATGTAAATCTTGAAGTTTGGTCAATAAAGTGAAGATGTATTTGCCTATGCAATATTTATGCATGTGCTTCATTCTATAATCATAGAACAGTTTGGTACAAAAATAGTCATCTCTGTGTGCAACCTTTTTCTAGAGTGGCTCACCATTTTCTTGTACAAAAGCCAGTAAACTTTGGCTAGGTTTTCCCAGGCAATGCTGTTTTCTGAAACCTTGTATGTTACAACATGCTGATGAAAGCCAATGTGATTCAGTAGAAGAACAAGTTCACAGAAACAGAGTCTACTAATCCAGTTAGCTATTTAATTGCAGGTCTGGGAACAGCTTGCTTCTGCATATATTCAAATTTTAATTGTCTGCTGAGTACATATCTTTTGTGTTATTTTTGAAATTCACGAGCTATATCATAATTGTACTTAGGCAGTAAGACTACCAGAGGTGTAAAGCAAGTGCACCTGCATGGATCTGGATGATAATAGCATTTAAACTAAAGCTATGCAGTTGTAGTGAGCAAGATAAATCTCCAAATGTTTTGGAGAAACACAAGTCCATTTAACACCTTGCTTTTCTCAAAGGCAGTCAACATATTTTTGTCTCCAGCTCTTGGATCAGGACATTCAATACTCTCATCTGACAATCCCTATTTCTGCCTTAATCTAGAAATTCTGCAGTCAGAAATTTCTTTGGTCAATGCCTCTCAGATGCCAGTGTTCTGAGTTTTGTTGGAGTGGGAGTCCTCTCCCTTGCCAACACATCTTCTGGTTCTCAGTCATCTTTTGCTTTAGGGACTGTTCTCTTTTGTTTGTTGGATCTAGGTCTGGACTTTGATTTTATTCTTTATTTTTCCCAGCATGTTGCTCAAATGGACTTCTAGGCAGAGTTGCCTTGGGACATTTCAGCCATGTGGGCACAACTGAACTTTGTCACACAAAGGCTGGCAAGCCACAGCCAGGCTACTCCTGCTGTTACGAGGGAGGGAATAAAGCCAAAAGGGGGAATGAATGAAATCAGCTTTGGTTTTGCTCTTCCTGCTGCTGCAGGTGCAGACAAAAGAGAAAGGGGACTTTTCTTTCAGAAAAGGTCTCTGTGTTTCTCATTAAACCTTAATTCTGAGTTGATGGTGCTAGCAGAACCAGTAGACTTGACTTTTCATTGCAACACCCTGAAGAAAGCTGCCCTAGGGGACTGCCCTCACCTTTGTCTACTGCTGGTCCTGTTCCTCCATGCGAGAAATGCATTGTATACCTAATGCCTGAATTCCCTTTCCTTGTGTAGATACATAACTACTTTCTTGCTGGGAGATTTATCTCATGCAGTGCATGCAAGAGATGTCAGAGTATCTCCAACACATTCAGTACAGACCCTTGCCAAACTAGCTTTCTTCATGGAAGTCCTTGAGAAAATCTTGTTTATATAGAGTAAACATCTTTAAGAGGAGGAAAAAGGGAACAGTTATTCATGCAACAGCATTGGTTTGGGTACAGGAAATGTTCCCGAACCCTTAAAATTGCTTTTGAAAGCTAGCCAGTGTGAAAGACAGAAGTAATGTTAAGTTAAATGCAATTTCAAGTAGCCAGCAAAAAAGGAGCTTACCAAGGAGATAAATGTCTCTAAATACTTGAGGTACCAGAGAAATGAAAGGAATAAGGTAGCTTTTCTCAGTCAAGGAGCTACAAACTGAAATTTTGTCATAATATTACAAGCACAATAAACATGAAATCTGTAACATTTTGCCTACTTAGCAGTTTTCAGAGTAACTTTAGCCTGAGGCGTATTTTAAGATTATTCTTTCTGTCTGATTTCTTCTTTCTGATGGGTCTACCTGTCCTTATCTAACATGATTGCTTTTAATTAAACCATCTGGATTAGGACTTGGCAGCTGTGGCTTTGGGGTAAATCACAATTAAGTTCCTGAGTGAAGAGTTGCAGAGGGGAAGGTAGCATCAGGATGTCGATTTACAAACAATGCATAATATTCTGCATTTCCTCATTATTGCTCAGTGTGTTGTCAGCTTATCCTGATACAACACATGGGCCTGTATTCATCCCATCTAATCTGTGGCACTTATCTGAGGCATCTAAAGTAGGAGCTTACTTAATGTTGCCTTCTTGTCTAATTGGAGAGAAGCAAGCAAGCACCTCCAGAAGTTGGGATCCCACCTTGGATCTGGTTAATCCTCTGCAGGTGTCCTTAGCTGACTCCTTTGACTGTGCTGAGAGTGGGAAGTGATTAGGGTCCCAGTTTATGCGCCTTAGGTAGGTGTCTAGAGTTTGATGTGGAAATTTAGTCCACCAGGCTCTGCTACCTTGTTGTATTCTAACCCTCATTTTGGCTCAAAGGCTTTGCACATACTGAATTGAAAGAGGTAGATAGATAAGGATGAAATCCATAACAGCCAGTGTGCCCTGCAGATAGTTCCTGAACCAAGGAGAGCAGTGTGCTTTCAAGGTCACACTGATGGCGATGTCTCACGAAATGCAACAACTAGAGCTCTAAATTTAGGCATGTTACTTTGTCTATGCGTTGCTCATATAGACATGGACATTGCATGCTGTTTCCTACTAGCAATCAGAGGACAGACAACTTCTTTAGGTCCAGAAGAAAAATCTGTGTATAACTCTGAATCCCAAACAGTGAATAGTTGCCAACGTTTCTTCTGTTAGTGAGTGTTTAGAATGTTTTCCCAAGGAGAAGTTTTTTATGTGTTTGTCAGACAGAGCAATTTGGTCAGTGTTTCTGAACACAGTGCCAACAAGTCTTGAGGAGTTATACAGCAACAAAATTAGCGGTACATCCAAACAGGAATTTAAGTGTTGCAACGCTGAAGCTTTCAGTGATAGGTGTTTAGGCACATAATCTCTGCAGTGGAGTCCGAAGCTCAAAGTGGCCCCTAGCTCCCTCTGCAACACACAAGGAGAAACAGGTTCCTCAAAGTCAGACCATAACACAGCAGTGTGTTGAGCAGGACCCATACACATCATAAGTGAGAAAGTCCAGGGACTGCAGTATGTTTACAAGCACTTGTTGTTGAATGTTAAAACAGCAGTACTATATATCCCAACAGTTCAGAGTCCAGTGAAGGATTATATTCTTTTCTGAAATGGAAGGACACAGAGTGCTCTTCCTATTGCCATTGAGTTGGTCTGTGTACCCCTGGAACTAGTGAGGCTGCTGGTCGAACACATTGTCACATTCTTAACTGAGGGTTTAATTCTTATGTACTACTTAAATACTTTAGCAGCAGGGGAAAGCCAAGGGGGTTCTTCCCAGAAAAACAGCAAGAAAATGGAGTGATGTTGGATATAAGGCATGAGGAAACAGAAGCATTATTTGATTTGTGTGTAAAGGTGCCATTTCAACGGCTGTACAATTCCCACAGCAGAATTTCAGTGCCAGGAAGTGTGAGTGGGCAGCAATTTGGATGGAGATGCTCACGCAAAGATCACAAGAGAAATGCTGGCAGCAGTTCCCTTCCTTTTGTTTGGGGCTGTGACACAAAGTGGATGTGGTAGAATCAGTATTCAGGAGGGAGTATACAAATAATCCCTTGACTGAAAATAGTTCCACCAAGTTGTTAGTCATCTGGGGTAGGACCCAAACCACAGCATACTGGTCGAAGACAACTTGGAGACCTGCCTAATCTAAAAAATGTGAAGCAGTAATAAGAACCAAATTCTGTCTGCCCTGCTACTCTGCACTGTGTGTGTTGTAGTATATGTCTAGATTTGCTGTGGTTTATGTCTACATAGACAATATCACCCACAAATGGAAGAAATTTTCTGAATTTATTGCACAGCTTCACAATATGGCCTACTGTGTATCATCGTGGTCAACAGAATTGTTTTTTTTCTAAATATTTCTGTTATTTTAATTAACAACATAGATCTAAAAATTAATTTGCCAAGATGCAGGAGAAAGTGGCTTTGCTCAGATATAGCAAAACAAGACCAGCATCATTAGTTGGAGGTAATATCACCTACAACAATGTTAACAGGGAAAAATCCCAAGTCCCCAGCAGAACTGAAAAAGACATTAAAGCCCAAGCTCATATGTTTTTAAGAGTCTTGCTTGACTTGCAAGTATAACACAATAGTGGGATGCTTTTCACGTGGACTTCTTGTCATACTGCTCTCAGATACTGAAAACTAGACTTGAGTCCTTACATGAAACTAAATGCAAATGTCTGTGCAAGGGCTCTGCAGCAATCTACTCAAAGGAAACATGAAGTTGTTCTGCATGCATGAATTCCTACCCATCGTACCCAAGCAGAGAAACTGTTTTTGCTGTTTGTTAAGGTTGGAATTTAAGTCTGGAAGAAGAATCTCTCTGTATCCCTATGATAGATAGCAAAATCTATATTCCCAAAAAACAGGCAGCAAAAATCACCTCATCTATATTGTGAAGCAGAAATCAGAAACCTTTTTCTATCTTAAACTGGTCTCATAGACAAAGGATAAAATGGCAAGCTATGTAATCTGATTTTGATGTTATTTATATTTGTTTTCCCTTAAGCAAACTGGGAAAATGCAATTTGGATGAAATCAGCATATGCAAGTTCTCAGCTGATGCCCATTGTAAAAGTATTTATCAAATTGTTGCTGTAAAAATATGTACTGGAATAAATCTTTTATTTGTATTCTGAAGTGGAATTGTCCATCCTAAGGAGACAGCTAAAGAAGCAAGCAAAAAGTCACAATATTAACATCTTGTAGCCACAATTTTAACTGTGTTGTCTCTTTCAGATAGTGTCAGTACACAGTTGCAAACCTTTCATAAAAATTTAATGACTTGTGGAGTGTCTGTAGTAGCTGACAAAGTCAACGTATTAAACGCAAAGAAGACTTCAATTTAAAAACCAGGAAGACATTATAGGACCAGTGCAAATATGAATAGTCTTGCTTTGATCTTTGAAATTTGTGTGAATATGCTTGGCATCTTGTTGCAAAGCTCTTGTCTGGGACTTGAAGGCTAGTGTTCTATCCTAATTATACAGGAAATAATTAATTTGATAATGGAGAGAGGTAGAATATTTGAAAGTTATTGCTTATTTACTTATCACTAGAAAAAAAAATTCAATCTTTTTTTCATAAGACAGGAAAAAGTGGGATCTTGGTTAAGCGTTTTTCATTCGAACATTTCAGAAATCTGCATCAGTTGCAAGTTTTGGAAACACAATTGCATTTTTAGCCAGAATTAACAAGCATCAAGAGTGGGATTCTTGACTTGGCATTCACTTTTATTTCAGTCTGAAGAAAGGTGATCTCAATTGCTTCTTTGTCCAGTAAATATTTTCTAACAATTATTGGTGAAAATTGGAAGAGATTTTAACCCGTTACAAGCAGCCCATAAGGTTTTCAATTCTGGAGGGATCACATAGAAAATGTGTCTTTTTGCAACAGTTTTCACTTAACTCTCCCTTTTTCTAAATGGTGATTTATGTGCAAAATAACCAGAATGACTAGTTTTAAAACTTAATGAATGTGTTGTTTCAGAAAAGGATAGTAGTCAATTTTTCATAGAAAAAATTCCTAAATGAGTGATGATATTTCATATGCAACTTGTTGGTTCTTGAAACTGTACCAGTAAGTTGGTGGTTGACATTGGTTAACTCAAGAATATTTCAAGCTCCTGTACTTGTGATCTGCCCAGTGTGTTTTGTTGTGGGTTTGGTTGTTGTTTTTTTTTTTAAGGACTAAACTTAAAAATTTAGTTATGAAATTGACGATTTATGCTGCTACATGTAAGTTTAAAGATGTCTAAAACTGTATTGTACATCATTCTAATGCTGTCGCATACTGTGGCTATGACATACTTCTAAAAAACATTTGAATATATCAGCATTGGTCTTAAAAATGTTTATGTAAATCTGCATAAAACATGGTTTAATCAGATTGGTGCAGCATTCTTTTCTGGAAACATTTGTGTTCATTTAGCTTGAACCCATGCAAGCAATACTCCTGGAAGTTTGTTTCTACAGAAGCAGCTCCATCAGGATTATCTCAGTGTGAATTGCATTTTCTTTCTGTTACATGAGCACTGGAAATAATTGCTGCTGTCAGAACAGACAGTGAAAGGGGTACTGCTAGGTTTTGGATCTAGCATCTGTGATTAAACTGATGTTAGATTACTGTATTGCCAAAGCCAATTTGAGGTGACTATTTAACTTTATAGTGGAGTGGAACTGAAATAGTTATTTTATTAGAAATTATATACTGTAAAGAGCTATGTATTTCAGGAATTCAAGTAGAGGATTTTAGAGATTGTGAGTGGATATATTTACTTTGAGTGCCACCACACAGCAAACACAAGACAATGAGCTGTTCAGGACCAGTCAATATGGGTTTATGAAAGGCAAGTCCTGCCCAAGCTAACTTGATCTCCTCCTGTGATAAAGTTATCCACTTAATGGAGGAGGGAAAGGCTGTGGATACAATGTAACCGGACTTTAAGAAAGTCTTTGAACGCTGTTTCTCACAGTATTCTACTTGAGAAACTGTCAGTCACTGTCAGACAACCCTCTGCTGGGTGGAAAACTGCTTGGGTGACCAGGTCCAGAGAGTGGTGGGAAATGGAATTACCTCCAGTCGGAGGCCAGTGAAAAGTGGTGTTCCCAGGGCTCAGTGCTGGGTCCAGCCCTGTTCAATGTCTTTATCAATGACCTGGATGAGGGGATCTAGTGCACCCTCAGTAAGTTTGTAGATGATACTGAGTTGTGCTGAAGTGTTGATCTGCTGGACTATAGTGAGGCTCTATATAGTGATCTGAACAGACTGGATCTACAGGGTGCAGCCAATAGTATGAGGATCAGTAAAACAAAGAGCTGAGTTCTGCGCTTGGGACACAACAGCCCCGTGCACAGCTACAGGTCTGGGGAAGTGTGGCTGTAAAGTTGCCTGGGGAAGAAGGACCTGGGGATGTTGTTCAGCAGCTGGTTGAACACAAGCCAGCAGTGTGCCTAGGTGGAAAAGAAGTCCAACAGCATCTTGGCTTGTATCAGAAACAGCGTGTCCAGCAGGACCAGGGAAGCATTTGTCCCCCTATACCCAGCACTGGGAGGCCACACTTCAAATACTGTGTTCAGTTTTCACTGCAAGAAAGACAGTGTGTCTAGAGAAGGGCAATGAGGCTGTGGAGGGGCTGGGGGGGTTGTTTATGCTGGAGAAAAAGAGGCTGAAAGGAGACCTGATCACTGTCTACAGCTACATGGAAAGAAGTTTTAGTGAGGGGGTGCGGATCTCCCAGGTGAAAAGTGATAAAACAAAGAGAAACAACCTGAAGTTGTACCAGGGAAGGTTCAGGTTAGACATCAGGAAAAATTTCTTCACTAAAAGGGTTATCAGGCACTGGAACAGGCTACCCAGGGAAGTGGTTGAGTCACCAAATGATTCTATGATTCTATATTTGTAGCATAGCATGACTGCAAATCATTTATATCTAATGCCTACTCTGGTCTGTATGATATGTGGTCAGTGTTCTCCAGTTTTTACCACTTTTAAATGCAATGAGTGTTAACCGAGTAGAGAAATGGATTGATAGTAGGTGAAAAACTTTTATCTACTAAATTAAGAAGGATTTAAATTAAGAAAAGGATAAACTATTTATTAAAAATATTTAAGTGTAGCCAAGAGAAGTATTACATTTGAACACCTCAAATAAATCTGGGGAGTTCTTCCATCCACCACATCCATCTCCTGTGAGTAATTAATGTATAGTCTAGAATAATTTTCAAATGCATTTTCCATAAATATCTTAATTCTGTCAAGTAGGTTGTCTTAGAAATATTTAGCTGTATTACACTCAATTATTTGGAAAAAGCTAATTTTTGTCTTTCAAAAACCAGAGTTTCTTTATACCATTCCAGAAATATATGTAATATATTCACTATTTATGCTATATTGGTTTGCAATAAGTTTGGTTTTGCAGACTGATCAAAGTAATATGTATCATAAAGATGTTCAAATTAATAAGGCTGTAACAGCAGCTAATAGATAAGGAGCTATGCTTGTGCAATGGATAGTTAAATTAGATAAATAACTTGTTTAAAGAAACTTCTACATACCTTCATAAGGTACAGATTTAGCATGAAATTCTACTTGCCTGATACTGTCCTTATGCTTGGAATTTTATTATTATCAAATATATATACACATCACACAAGATTTTTAAAACACTTTGGTGCATAATAAGTAAATAGAACAAGCCTGATCATAGCTCTTATCATTCCATTAGTTTCAAAATTAATATATCTGAGAGTAGAATCAGGTCTTCTGAGTGCATTTATAGTATTCCTTGATTAAATAAGGGTCATGCTGTCCCAGCCTTTTGTTTCAATACATCAGAGTTACTTGATCTCAAGTTATTTACCTTACTGCTTTCCAAAATAAGATACAATATGAAAACATGGGTTCACAAGTATGAGGTTGGTGGCTGAAGGAGCAGCCTCAGGCACCTTCAGGTTTTGATTGTAAACACTTTGAGGATTGCATCTTAATATATGTTTTGATGTTGGTATTGCACATTTATATTAATAGGTATTGTGCTTTAACAATCAGAGATGTGAGTCAGTCCTTCCTGACCTTTATTTGTTTCAAGTATCCTGATTCTCTGTGGCCAGAATCTGCATGATTCTGTGCTCTATATCAGTTGAGCATATATGGGAGGCAAAAGTAGCCCAAGGTATTTGTTTATGGAAAATATTATCCAAAAACTATTTCATTATTCTGGAGAAAAGAAACTCATTTAGATCACATTGCATTTCTAGAAAGTATGAAAACGTATGTTTTTAACTTAAATTGGCATAAAACCTGCCTGAAGATATTATAATTTTGAAGTTTTATGCAGTTCTACTGCTGCTACAATGTGGCCTTGCAAAGGCTCAAATACTGAAAATAAGTCTGTACTGGGCCAGTGTAATCAAAAAAGAAAATTCATGACTAAGTTTAACTTTGCTATGCATATTAAAAAAATCCACTGTTGTAACATATTTAGGCTTTCAAATACCACGTGGAAATGACACTTAAGAAAGAATATTCAGAACAATAACCACATCATCATTTTTACTGAAAGTGGTTTTGTTTGTGGGAGGCACAAGCAAGGCAGATCATAATTGATAAAATGAATAACAGAGGCAGGCATGACATTTTCTGAACGCTGGGAGAAGAGATAAGAGCAAGTCTGAAACCTGCAAAATAAGCAAATTGGACAACAGAGAAAGATTGCAGTGAAGGATAGGCCTGTTCCCTCTTACTAGTTCTGAAAGACTTTTCCATTAAAAAAAATTAATAATCTTGCCAGTGCTTTTGTATACATGCATTATTTACAGATAGATTGAATTACAGCCTGACACTTCACAGATTTTTTTAAAAGTGCCCTAGGAATCTTACTTGGAAAGGATCATAGTCCCTCTGTATTCCATACAGAGTGATACAGCTGAAGATCATTTTAGATCTAAAATAAATATATGAATGTTCTAAAAAATCAGGAAATGTGACAGGGTGACCAGGAAAAACTCAAGCATTATTCATCTAAGAGTCATGTAATACCTGGATAAATGGATAGATATAGAATATAAGAAGAGTATTGTATTTTCTGGGGTTGAAAATGTCTGTGGTTTTTCATCTGCTCTGCTGACAGTGAACAGGATCATATAGACTTCTGACAAGGAAAATCTGATTGAATATTCTATTCTTTTGTGAAGAAAAACAGCTGCATACTCTTTTTTCTCATTTTTTCCCCAAGTTTATTCCTTACTCTGTGGGAACGGCTGATGTGTGCTTTGCTGATTACGTCCCAGGCTAAGAACAGCACTTGAAAGTCTATGTGACCTTGAATCATAGAATCATAGAATCATAGAATCACCAGGTTGGAAGAGACCCACCAGGTCATCAAGTCCAACCATTCCTATCAAATATTAAACCATGCGCCTCAGTACCTCAGCACCTCAGCAACCTGCACCTTAAAC
>WAAB01033771.1:0-14125 GCA_013389865.1 Piaya cayana | reverse complement strand
AAAAAGAAACCAGGAGAATACCTTACTAATCTCTTCACAAAGGTACAGGTGGACGGGTCCTGAGGGGCATGGTTTAGTGTTTGATAGGAATGGTTGGACTCAATGATCCAGTGGGTCTCTTCCAACCTGGTGATTCTACGATTCTATGATATATAAGGATGAAAGAAAAAAAGAGTCAGCCTTTTTCATTCTGACAAAAGACTAATGCTTTCCTGCCCATTCATGGGAATAATGAACCCTGATAAGAAGAGATGGGGAGAAAGGATTTCTTTTCTTTTTAAAGTGTGTATGCAGGAAAAAGGAAAAGTTACAAGGATTAAGGAAAATTTATTAATGCCATAAAAAAACCCAAACAAAAGTCATAGAAAAAGTCTTTCATGAGGGATGCTTGTAAAAGCATAAATATATTATTTTTTCAGCAGTTACTGGTGACTTTAAGGTTTACATTGGCCTCTAAGTAGACCATATTAAGTCTTAGACAGCAAAAGCTATCAGGAGCTAGTCTGTCCAGAAACAAGTTTTTTCCTCTAGGCATTTTACAACTTTTATTATATTGTCCCTTTTTCATTTTATAACAGATATTAACTCGTGAATAAATGCTTTGGAATCTATTTCTTGATTAAAATCTCTATTTTGTAATGTTACTCTTGTTAGGAGACGTTTGTAACGAGGAAAGAGAAAGAGTTGCTGAGAATAACTTTAGATTTAATATTGGACTATAATATAATAATAAATTAGACACAGATAGAACGGTGGTAAATCTCTAGGCAATCTAATAACTGCTTAGAAGAGAAAAGTACGTAAGGCTATAAGTGTGTATTGCAAGTGTCTATAATTGTAAACAATTTGAAGGGCATACTTTATATTAAAAGTCAGAACAAGAAAAAGGAAAACAAAACCCTAAATTCAGCCTTACAGAAATATTATTTACTAAATACAGCACCCAGAAGTTTAGAAATAACTCAGCTAAGGTTTCCTATATAATCTTAAATTCAATATTTGTAAAGATACACAACAAGATACCAGATTTTATTATGAAAACTCAAACTCTCTCATGGGAATTTAGCTACCCTCAATGAATAAGACCCATGGTGAATTCTGCTTTCTATCATTTTTTTAGTATAGGGAGCAGCTGGTTTTACTAGAAACTAGGTAGTAATTAAGGACTGCCTATAAATCCAAATTAATATCACTGCGATCTATACAAAATCATCCCTGTGAACCAGTACTGTGGAATACAAATTTCTAGATCCTTTATACTCATGTCAGTGCAAAGTCTATCTTAAAAAAATATGTTATCGATATCTATATGCAGAAGCATAAGATGACAATATGAAAGATTCATCTTACTAGTCAATTTTAAAAAATTAATTTTAATCTTTAAAGTAGTAGTATAGGTACATCTAGCTTTAAGTCTATTGACGTAGCCTCATCTTTATTGCAGCTGGTACCTGGAAAGTATAGGGGGTTTAGTGTGCAAATCTCAGAATTCTAGAGTCATTTTTATTGGAAAAGACTTTCGAGATCATGAAATCCAGCAGTTAACTTAGTACTGTAGAGAGAGATAAGGTCTCCCCTCAGCCTTCTTTTCTGTAGACTGAGAAGCCCAGTTCCCTCAGCCATTCCTCAAAAGATTTGTGCTCCAGACCCTTCACCATCTCTGTTGCCCTTCTTTGTACATACTCCAATGTCTCAATGACTTTCTTGTAGTGAGGAACCTAAAACTGAAAACAGTAATGGAAGGGTAGACTCACCAGTGCCGAGTACAGATGCAGGATCACTGCCCTACTCCTGCTGGCCACACCATTTTTGAAACAAACCAGGACGCTCTTGGCCTTTTGGGACATCTGTGCACACTGCTGATTCAGGTTCATCTGGCTATCAACCAGCACCCTCATGCCCTTTTTCATCTGGGCAGATTTCCAGCCACTCTTCCCCAAGCCTGTAGTGTTTCATGGGGTTTTTGTGACCCAGGTGCAGGACCCAACACTTAGCCTTGTTGAAACTCATACAATTTGCCTTGGCCCATTAAGGGACCAAGTACTATTTTTAAAAATTAGTTATTGCTGAAGCAGACTGTTGTACCTAGCTGTGATTAGGCTAATAAAAACTCCAGTTTACCTGAAGATCTTCTACCATCTGATAGAAGAACATACTACTGCTATATGTTTTGTTTCCTCGCTCAGTTCTGATGAAAATTGTTATTCAGCATTTTCATGATGCTATAACTTAATAGATTTGCTAAAGGAAAGGATAAATATTCTTGGAGAGAAATGATTGACCAACATTTGCTGAAGCAACTCACTTTTGTTTTGCACCATCATACAAAGCTCCTTAGTGAATATTACTTACAGTCAAACAGGAATAGAATAATCTCATTGAAAAGGAATCCTTTACAATTTTTCAAGATTTGTAAATGATAACTTATTATAACAACATCCTAGTGGGTGCTCTGATAGAGTTTCCCTAGTGGCTGATATAATGAGATTGCTCAATGAGCATAAAATTTTTCCTTTCTATCAAGTGTGAAAATTAATTCATCCATCTATAAATTGCACCACATCTGTGGTGAAGTTGTTTACTGCGTCACAACATATGTTGAAATTTCCTTACATTTCTCTTTGTAATAGACATTAAGCTGACATTGTTTCTGCTTCCTGATTATTTGCACTATATCACTGCAAAAAAAAAAAAAGAAGAAGAAAGAAGAAAGAAATGTTAAACCTGCTCTCTTTTCTTAGAAGATGAAATTACTAAGCAGTCAGAGCCTTCTGTTATTTAGCTCTTCAAAGTGTTTTCTAAATATGTTAAATTTTAAAGGAAAAATAGTACAGATTTTTGGCACCAGTTAGGCCACAAAGACTGGAGATTAAAGCCAATGCTTTGCAATATTTCATTCTGATGTGTGAGCACTGATGAATAGCACTGTTAGGAGAGGATATGATTTATATCACAATATTAATAGCTAGATGACATTGTTCTACAGTCAGGTTTTCATTTGCAAAAGATTTATTCCCAAAACCCTTTCCAAATTCTTCAGCCAAAACTGTTTGAACTCTGCCTCTATTTTACCAGCAATATATGCAGGATTCTACAGTTGTTACTAAGCAAAGTGTGGAGGACTGCACAAGAAGCGGGAAAAGTGAGAGGTATTGCTTCTGCTAATGTCTGATAATGAAGCTGCAAAGCAGGAAACAACCTTCACGTCTCTTCACTGAAGGAATAATCAGTGTGCCTATATAATTCTTTTAAAGTGCTTTTCTAACTTGATCTTGATAGCATCTGCTGAGGAAGACTCCATAATCTCACTGGATCATCTATTGAAAGTATTGCTTTCATTGGAGTTAGAAAAATATAATCATCTGCTTTGAAATGTTTGCTACAGTTTAAGCTCATTAGTTGCTGGGGAGAAAGAGATTAATCCAGCAATGCATGATGGCAATTTCTTTTCTCTTTTCTTCAAGACTATCTCAGGACTTGCACTTTACATAAGGTCTTATTTTCTAGACCTTTGACCATTCTTAATGTTATAACATTGCCTATATTCATTAGCTTTCTCTTTCTCACAGTCCCTAATTTATGGAAATCATTTGCACTGAACTTCCTTTCCCCATTTACCTGTAGTTTTCCCAGGATTTGGTGTCACGTAAAAGTTCATTAAGCAATCCATGACTGCATCATTTAAGAAATTATTAAAAACTAGCAAATCCAGGAAAGCCCTCCAAAGATTTCCATTCAGTGTGTTCTTCTGTTTTAAAACTGGTAACTACTGTCTTAATATGGCATATAAGAAATGAAAATAGGTTTATTTCAGAATAAGTCAGCATTTAGAGGCTCTAATTTGACTACAAATGCTGCTGAAAGTAATTATTCTGGAAAACGAAGATTAGGAGACAAGAAAGGTGAACAAGATAGGAGAAAAAAGTGGACTAACACAGAATGTATGCAAATGAGTGTTTAGGACATATAAAAACATCATTTAAGACAAGTAATGAAATTGATCCTTACAACTGGGTCAACAGTTTTACATGCCACAGCTTGGTTTGTGAATATGAAATTCTCGAAACGGAGAAGTTCTATTCACAGAATCTGACAAGGAGAAACTTTGTGCACTATGATGTCATGGTTGTTGCATCACGCAACTGCATCACTGGAGTGTCTGGACCAAAGTTGCTCCAAATAGCATAGACAGAAATAAGATTTTGAGACTGTCTCTATGAAACTATGAGTGTTCAGACAAAAGTAATCGATTTATTTCATCTACATCTTCACTTTCTTACGTGTGAGATGTGTAGCACACACTCTGCATAGTTCTGCAAAGAATTTTAGACAATTGTGGCATTTAGGAATTATCTTAGCAGATAGCTAGTGGGTGGTTTAAGCCTATGTTTATGAAATTCTAATGGTTTTAAGAGAGTCTCCAGAATGCGCCTGGTTCCCCACTTGGAATGTTCTATTTAGGATTCTCACTAGACATTAGATAATGAATGGGCTTAAATCTTGCAGAGACTGGTAAATTTAGATATTTCTCTTCTTTTGAAATAGATACATACTTCTGCCCATAATTTTATGGGCAGAAGTACTCAAGAATAGGAAAATCCAGACAGAAGGAGTTAGCTTGAACATTGGATAAAACCTGAGGGACTGAAACATAGTTTCTGGATGAGAAGGAGAAGGAGCACATAGAAAAAAAGAATATTTCAGTCTGGCCTGAAACAGGTATATGACCTTGTGGGGAATAAAAACACCCAATAAAATAACAACCTCCCCTCCCCAGGAAACTCCTAATCAAACAAAAAAAATAATTAAACCACAACTAAACCAAAAATACTGATAATGGATTTTAGGTCAAGATTCGTACAGACATTTTGGTACTGTAATTCCAGAGGAACTGCTTGTGACTTTTTGATTCCTCTTCTGCTAAATAGCAATTGACTCCATGGTACCCAGCTCTGAATTATTCTCTAACGTGGAAGATTCGAGAACATCCTATGATAACTATCTCTGTCTAAGAATAGTTAAGACTACTTCATAACTGAAAATCACCAGACTTCATTATGAACATCCATTAAAGAATGAATTTCTGTTATGAAAAGTATAAGGAGAAGAAACTTAAAGAGGGAGAACACACATAGAGAAGGATCACTACTGGGAACTATTAGAGTGTGAGAAATAAAAGTGGAGGGAAGGCTTAATATTAGGAGTACTTTTGCAGTCAGATAAGAGGAAGTGTGCTGAGGTCAGACAAATATGTTTGCCTAGACTGTCAGTAGAGACAGGGGTGGCCAGGGCTTGGGCTGACAGGTGAAAATGAGCTAAAGCAACTTAAGAAATCTTATCTGTCCAAGCTTGAGACTTCTGTTATTACATATCTTCATTTACTCATGTGACTACCAGGGACAAGGGCATTACTGGATGCAATTCAACACAGCTGTACCACTCACTTTTGATCTTAACTAATGAAAGGAAACTAGGTTATAGGACTTTTTATCTGTGGTAACAGATATAATCAAGGACTGGTTTTTTCTGTTAGCTACTTGATTAAATTTCAAAATAGATATACAACTGCCCTGCAAAATTATCTCAGAAGCCATTCAATTTACTTAATACAAAACATATCAAATATGGTGTGTCCCTGACTAACAACTATAAATAAATTGCAGCTGGAAAAAAATGTCAGTAGTCCAATGTTTGAAATTAATTCACAAATTTGTTTCCACTGAAGAAAAAAGTTTTTTTCTGAAGGGCCAGTTTGGTCTTTTATTTTATTCTGCTCTAAAAATGGGTGGTTCACATTACATGAACACAAAGTCAGCTAAGTCATATCTACCAGACCACACTGGTTCTATAGGCAACTCAATATAAAATGAGTTGACATGTTGCAGTGTACTTTGGGAGCATTGGTGGCATACAAAACCCATTGTCACTGTCTCTGTGAAATAGCCTCTCAGTATGCTTTCATCAGAGGGACCGTTAATGTAAATTACAATCCAGAAATTGATAGGAAAAAGCTATACATTTACGTGTTCACAAGTGAGGTGATGCAGATAGCTGTTTTCCCTTCCATTCCTCTCCAATACAAACTGGTATATCACAGATGCTTGAAATTAGATGAAAATATAGAAGAAAGAACAGGAAATTCAGTATAATATGCGTCTACTTTAATTGTATGAGTTAGCAGCTGAACACACAGGTAACAAAAGAAATTGTTAACTGAAAATTCATTACAGAATAAACCAAATCTCAGCACACTTCCTACATGATCTCACTGTTGTATTAATAATGCCCATGACATGTTAAGTAATGCCAGCAATGCTAGCTTTCTACTCTGTGTTGTTTAGTCAGAAACACTTCAGAGAATTAATTTTTCAGTGACAACATGTATGAAAAGCAGAGGTTTCTGTATAGATATTATAACATACACTTAACGAAATGTAACAAAATGCTAACAAATAGCAAAATATTAACTGAAGCAGGACATGTGTCATCTGTCAAAAATAAATCACACTATGTCTGAAAAGTACATTTTAAATGGTATATAAAATGCTGATGTAGATGTCTTTAAGACTCTTCTACTTAAAGTGGATCTTGGAAAATATTCACTTGTGTACTGTCTTCATTCATATTACCAAGGCATCTCAGTAATTCTGCCAAAATGACGATGTGGGTAGTAAAACAATTTTATTTACATTGCCATTAGGCTTCAGAGTTAACACATCAATTATATTACAGCAGCCATTCTCAAAGTAAGAAAGTCATTAAGCTGTTTGCACAAGCTCAGGAGGGCAATGAAAAAAAATAAAGGAAAAATTTATGAGATCATAAGGCTTTGCTTTTTAAATTCCCATGTAACTAACCAAGTGACTAGTTTTTTTTTTAAATGACCAAATGTTACATTACTGTACATCTTTCTTTTATTCTGGAAAAGTGCAGTGCTTTGATTTTTCAAGTCATAGTATTTTTAGCAAAGGAGTTATAATGAAGTAGAACATTTAAGTAGATCATTTTGTGTCAGATGTTTCCACATTCTCAATATTCATACAGTTCTACATCTCATCTTAAAAACATTGTAAAACCAAAGATGTAGGGAAGGACAAGAAGTGTAACTCAAATAAGATAAAGCTACTATTCAAGGAATGATTAAAACCCATTCCCAGTTAGGAAAAGAGGAAGTTGGGATGATCTGTGTCCTAGATGTTTACAAATCATAGAAAGAAAGCAGAAAAATGAGGCAGCAATGCAGGAACTGGAAAGAACTCAAGGAAATTACTAGGAAATGGTATTACTGACAATAAAGAAAAGTATTCTCCTGAGTGGCACATATTAATCTGTGAAACCCTTTGCCCTAGTTTCCCAGATTCACAGGAACATATGAGACCTAAAAATAGGATTAGCTACAGAGTCAGCCTAAGCAGTAAAGGCATTTGTTTGGTTCCATGGCACATGGAAGGATTGCCCATTTTGTCACTGGTGGCTTGCGAGTAGTTTTATTTTATTTTGTATATATTCTAGTATTTACAGAATACCTGGAAATTTAGCAACTTCATCTCTTCATTAAATTCAAACAGTAAGTTTACATAGTTTTTTTTTCTAACAGATATAAAACTAGAACCTTAATGACTTCAGCTGTATTTCAGTCTATATTTTTGCAGAGTATTTCTTAGCTTAAAATAAAATAGAAGATATAAATACATCGCTAAATTAATCTCTAATCTCTGTTAACTAGTGTAAATATTATTAAAACTATACGTCAGATGCAAAAGAAAATAGGTGAGATTAAATACAGGGTGTAGACCTGTTTTGACGGAGAGAGGCATTTTCACATTTATTCATCTGACCAGTAGGGCATTTAAATATTCCCATTACAATATGTCTATACTTAAAATTAAGCCAACACCACCATCTTGAAAAGTCTACAAGCTTCTTGAAAGCATGTTGACTCTCGTTAACATTCTTTTTGACATGATACTTAATCTAGGATAATATCATATAGGTTTTCAGTCTTCACCATAATAGAATCCTTAATGAATTCAGAGGGTGTCTCAGTTGGCTTAACTAATTTTAGTGCCTTGTTTTGGTCATACTTGCATCATCTGTGATTTATTTTTCCCAAATGCATCCATATTCTTATAGTCTCATTGCAATATTTCCACTTGTATCATGTAGAAGCAGAAATGTTCAATGTCAGCTTGTTAACAGCCTGGAGGCTATTGTCACATATTGTCATGTTCCTAAAATACTCATGAGTTTATTGCTTAGCTAAGGATAGAAAAATAACCAGTATGATGTTTTTCTCTTCTTGAAACAAAACTGACTTAATTAACCAAGTGAACGGCAGGGTTGAAGCCAAAATATGATTTAAATGTCCTGATTCTATCCTTTCCTCATTCTGTGTTAAGATGGTAAATCATAAAGTGTTTCTTGAGGCAAGAATCATGTCTCTGTTTATTCTGTGAAATGTTTAGTACAGGATGGACTAAAAAAACCAAAAAACCCAAGCTCTAATTCTTAAGTATTTCCTTCATAGTGTGTATACTGACACTTTAATACTAATTAATTCTGTTGCTCTTGGAGATTTTCAGTAATTCACACAGCAAAGAAACAGATACACACAAGGTTTTGACAGGCGTATTCTTCACTGGGTCAAAAATGGGCTAGATGACTGAGTCCGGAGAGCTGTGGTGAATGGAGTTAAATTCACTTGGCAGTTAGTTGAAAGTAATGTTCTCCAGAGCTCAATATTGGAGCCAGTTGTATTTAATATCTTTGTCAAGGATCTGGACAAGGGGAGTGAGTGCATCCTAACTCTATTTGTAGATGACATAAAATAGGGTTGCACTGTCGATCTGCTTGACGGTAGAAAGGTTCTGCAGAGGTATCTGGACAGGCTGGATCAATGGGCCAAGGCTAATTACATCATCTTCAACAACTCTAAATTTTGGATTCTGCACTTGGTTCACAACAAATTCATGCAACACTGCAGTTATGGGGAAGAGCAGCTGGAAAGCTCCCTGGCAGAAAAGCACATGGGAGTGCTTGTCAGTAGCCAACTGAGTATGAGGCAACAGTGTGCCCAGGTGGCCAAAAAGGCCAATAGCATCCTGGCTTGTGTCAGAAATTATGTGGCTAGAAGGACTAGAGAAGTGTTTGTCCCAATGTACTTCGTGCTGGTGAGGTCACACCTCAAATACTATGTTCAGTTTTGGGCCCCACACAACAAGAAAGACATTGAGGTGCTGGAGTTTGTCCAAAGAAGGGCAATAAATAGTCTGGAGAACAAGTCTTCTGAGGAGTGGCTGATGGAACTGGGAATGTTTAGAAAAGGAGGCTGATGGGAGAACTTATTGCTGTCCACAGCTACCTGAAAGGAGGTTGTATCAAGATGAGTGTTGGTCTCTCCTCCTAAGTAGCAAGTGATAGTGTGAGAATGAATGGCCTCAAGTTCTGCCAGGTTAGGTTGTCAAGAACTGGAACAGGCTGCTCAGGGGAGTGGTGGAGTCACCATCCCTGGAAGTATTTAAAGGCAAGTAGATATGGTACTTAGGGATATGGTTTAACAGTGAACTTGGAAGTGCTATGTTTACAGTTGGACTTGATGGTTTTGGATGTCTTATTCAACATAAACAATTATGTGGTTCCATGATTCTGTCATTCTGTGTAATGTAGGGAGTGCCTAGGCTAGAAAGGCGCTTGAGCCTATACAAAAAAACACTTGAATTTTCAGAAGCCTGACGTTTCCCAGTATGGTTAGACAACCACACATTATTGTGAAAGAACTTTAAGCATTAAGCAACCTAAAACATATACCTAGGACAGCAAATAACAAGACTGTAAAATCAGTTTCAGGTCTGATGGAATGCTGACAGGGGGCACTACTGCACACTAGGAGCTTGCCTTAGGCACTAGTGACCAAAAGACACGCTCAATGGATAAGCTCTACAAAACTCCTCTGAGAAGAGCTTCCTTAGACCAGTCAATTCTAGTTTTGCCTATACTGCTGGGATATGCTGTCCTCAGTTTGCATGAAAAACAAATGATGCTATAGACCTGCATATTCACAGTTTCCCTTAGCAGCAATCTTGCATAAACTTGTGGAACTCATATAATGTTGAACTTGGTGAATTTCTTAAGAATCACTTGTCTTCTGGAATTGTAATGATTTATCTAACTCTGACATAACCTTCTTTAACAAGCTTGGGTGACTTATTCTGTATGTGTTTTATTCACACAAACAGCTTCTATTTCTTCTCATTCACAAAAAAATGAGGACTCAACAATCTTGAGAAAACCTTTTATACGTAACCTGTATAGTCCAAGATTACAAAGAGAAAAAGAATTGAAAATACATCCACAACTTCTTCTTGCTTATCATGTGGAAATAATTCAATTTCTGTGTCACTGAAACCAAGATGCTTTTGTTACTTTAAGCTGCACTGAGATGTCAACAGATACAGAAGATGGAGCATCAATCTGGGAATAATAAATCATGGAAATTCTACAGCTATAGGCATTGGTAATATTAACTACCCATTGCAGTTCTAACAGGAAGCAATAGAACTTCTTTCCTTTATAGTAGCCACAAGTGAAAACAGGTATCACAAAGCTATCATAGCTATGTCAAAGCTATTGCTTCCTATTTTTCTGTAAGAGAAAAACTTATGGAAAGTTAACAGAGACCTTGGTGACTTGTAAAAACTTAACATAAATAATCTTTCTAAAACTATGATAGTAAACTTCAGACAATATGAAATAGGGAGAAGAAGAAAAATTGCTTTGACAAGTGAGTGACTGCGCCAACTGACTTCTGTTCTCCAAGCAGCATGTGCAAATGAGAAAGCCCTCTCTGTACTCTACAGATAGAATGCACAGTGTCTTATATTTCCTAGTTGACCACACAGTTCTCATAGTTTCAGTGAATTGTTTGACTTAAAAGCATGTTTTAAACAGGGCAAGACCATTTATGATGAAACAGAAGAACCTTTCATTGATCTTTTGTAAAACATGTCAGTTTTAGCAGTCCAGCAGGTGAAGAACCTTTCTGTGTTCAAGCATCTGTCTTTCCAGGCATTCTATCTGCTTTCCAAGGCAACAAGACTTACATTAGAGGAATTTTTAAGAATCTTTTAAAATAACTAGCAAAGATGTGAGCTTTTTCTATATTTGGTTACAATGCTTGAGGGCAAGTTTTACAAGTTTCATAGATTAACCTATCCTGTCAACACCATTTGTCACCTACTGTTTCAGAGCTATACAAGCATGGTATAGCAACCACTGCATCTGTTTCCTTAATCTTTGTGGTGGCACACAGTGATTACATCACTCAGGGAGAAGAAATTCAGAATTTGTGAGCATTTGAATTTTTTTATCATTTTGAAGCACATAAATGAAAAAGAGATCAAAAAATTCAATTGTACACTTTGTGGAAAATAAAAATAATCCTAAGAAGCAGTATTGATTCAAAATGGATGCCTTTAATGGATGCCTTTAATGGATGTAGTGTTCCACATCAGAGGTGGAAATATCTTACCTGCATATGATTTTTACCTGTAGCAAGTGATTTTTGCAATTGTTTTACTTGAAATACTTCTTATAAACAGAATATAGATAGCAATACAATTTAAGAGGTATTTTAAAGTAGGTTTAAGTGTCACAACACTGTATTCACAGTCCTTAGGAAGATAAGTCATGTTCTTACAGTTGAACTTGATGATCCAAGAGATCTTTTCCAACCTGGTGATTCTGTGATTCTATGACACTATGAATCTATGTTCTCTTTTAGCCCCTGTTCTACTGTTGCAAAAGAAGTTTGCTGCTTCTTAGTTAGCATCTCTTACCTCCAGTTCTATAAATATCTTAAGAAGCAGAGAAGTATTTTTAGTTTCAATTCAGTAAGAACTGAGGTGTAGGATCTTTTTCAAGATTGTATCAGGTTTATATGAGAAGGCTCTGGTAGTAGGGGTGCAAAGGGGCTGCAGGGCTGGCTTCTGTGCTGTATTGGACAGAGCCAGTTCCACCAACTGTGTCCCCAAAACCAAGCTCATCAGCGATTGTTGGTGGCAGTACTGTGATACCATATTTAAGAAAGTGTAAAAAAATGTACAGCAGCTATGAGAAAAAGGAGAAAAATGTGAGAGAAAGCCCTGCAGACACCAAGATCAGTGAAGAAGGAGGAGGAGATGCTCCAGGTGCTGGAGCAGAGATTACCCTGCAGCCTGTGGAGAAGACCATAGTAACATAGGTTTTTCACTTGCAGCTCATGGAGGTCCATGGTGGAGCAGATATCTACACAGTAGCCAGATGCCACACTGCAGCAGGTGGGCATGCATTGAACAAAGCTGTAGCCTGTGGAAAGACTGCATGAGAGCAGGCTTCTGGTATGAACTGTAACCCTTAAAGAGGAGTCCACACTGGAAGAGGTTTTCTGGTACTAAATGTGGCCCATGGGGGATCCACACTGGAGCAGTCCATTCCTGATGAACTGTATCCCATGTAAGGGGATACAGTACTGTTCCATGTTGGAACAATTCTTGAAGAAGAATTCACACTGGAGCAGGTCATGAACAATTGTATCCTGTGGGAGAGACCCCACACTGGAGCAGAGGAAGAGCATGAGAAGGGAAGAGAGGCAGAGACAAAGTATGTTATAAACTGACCACTGCACCCATTCCCCACACCTCTGTGCCTTTTGGGGTGGGAGTAGGTAGAAGAGTTGGGAATGAAGGAGTGAAGTTGAGCCTAGGAGTAAGGGGGTGGGAAGTGAATTTGTTTGGGGTTTTTTTTCTCACTATCCTACTATATTTATCACTATCCCACTCTGTAGCCTGATCTAGTGGGACATCTCCCTGCCCATGGCAAGGGAGCTGGAACTACGTAATCCTTAAGGTCCTTTCCAAACCAAACTATTCTACAGTTATCTGATTCTATATTTTAAATGGCAATAAACTAATTTCCCCTAAGTTGAGTATGTTTACCATATGATGGTAATTGGTAGTTGATTTCCCTGTCTTTGTTGAGACTCATGTGCTTTTTCATATTATTGTCTCCACCTACCTTCCTGAAGAGAAGTTAAAGAGTGACTTGATGGGTCTCTGGTATCCAGCTCAGGTTAACCCAGAACAAAGGCAGAAAATTTAACTTATTTTCCCAAATTATAATTTGGTGCTGTAAAATCTGCCCCTAGTTTCATTTTCATTTAGCCTAACTCATCACTCTTGGGTCTCCTATTTATTACCACTGTTTACATTTACTTAGTCTCTACAGTTTGTGCCCAGACTATGGAATTATTCTGTCCAGTCTTTTCTGCTGTAGCCTCAGAGAAGACAGAGCATGACTATCAAAGCAGCACATTATACTGACAGCCAGATAAATTCTTGTCATTGTTAACAGTATATAGTTAGCAACAGCCTTTGCACAACTGCTCCCTTTGACTCAATTTCTGTTTTACCCACACCACTCATGAAAAAGATCTAAAAAATGGTGTCTGGATTGAGACATAAGACACATTTAATAACATGCCTAATAGGAACATTTTCTGGTTAACAAAGTCTTCTGTTTCAATGAGTTGTCATTCTCAGTAGGTTACTACAAAAACTCAAGGAAGGAATTAAAAAACCTGTGTATTTAGGAAATTATATTTGTTTTTGAACTCAGGAATGTTTAGAAGATGATAATCTTAAAAAGATGCCAAGATAAGCAGCAGCAATGACAGGCTGCTGCAAAGACCAGCACAAGGACTGAAAAATCTCAAATTCCTATCGGAAGTCTAACAATAGTCTGCAAAGAGACTCTGCAATAAAGTGATTAAATAAGTGCCCTGGCTTTCTTTTTAAGGTCCAGAGTAATTGTCTAGTTTAAAAAAGAATGGAAAAAAAAGGTACTTTATTTTTCAAAATCAATATAAATTAAATTGATACTCTAATTTTTAAATATTTTTATAGATAATACTGGATCTTGGATGACAAAATGGTGGCAAAATGAGTTATTTGACAAAATACTGAAAGAAATTCAAATAATTATATATCTTGAAGCCCATTATTTGTAAGAAAGTGTAGCTAGTAATCTGGAGGCAATCAATGTCACCTAGTCCAAATATTTTAAGGAAAAAATGATGAGCTCTTCTATAAAC
>WAAB01033747.1:0-10721 GCA_013389865.1 Piaya cayana | reverse complement strand
GTACCAGTGGCATGAGTCAGTGTTGGGGGGGGGGTACTGCCTGCAGCCCGGGGTCTGGGTAGCTGCATGTGCCCACTGAGGCTCTGTCCAGGTTGCAACATCCATCCTGGCTGCTGCAGCACCTGGAGACACTTTAATTTTCTGTCAGGTGGCCACCATGGTCTTCGGTCTGTTGGGCAGCCTCCAGCCCCTCTCTGCACCCTCCCTGCTCACCCTGCCCACTCAAACTGTCATGTTACACTAACACACCACACACCTGTTTACCACACTCCTATTTGCCGTGCTCCCAAGGGACTGTTTATGTCTCCCGCGGTAGCCGCCGGGACTGCCCCCTCCCATCAGGCACCGTGTGGGACCAGCGTTTGCCGGCTGTCAGGAGCCCTGCCCCCACCTTGGTTTTTCTGGGCTTTTCCCGGCTCAGGGAAACACCCCACTGCCTCAAATGGCCACCCTGCCACAGTACTCACTGTCCTGCCACGGGATACCGCTGAAAAATTTACAAACCAGGGAAAGAATCAGAGGTTTGGGGTTTTTTTTTGTTTTGTTTTTTGTTTGTTTGTTTTCCTTAAATTTGATAGTGTTTTACTCTTGATATGGGGACATACAAAGTCTGTTTTAATCTATGCTACAAGAGGAAGTATTAGTTACACAGTAAGACATTTTGGTACATTATTAAAGACCATCAGGTCAATGCTATCATGCTGGCAAGATGTAAGGATCTCTTTCTCAACAGTGCATAGCAACTGACTTTCAATGTGATGCAGTAGTACAATACAATATTTCATAGACCTTTCCACCATCAAGAGATGTTCCTGAAACCACTATTCATAACGTTCAGCAATACTAGGCTGTACTAGTCAATATGCACATGGCCACAATAATTTCACCAATGAAGGCAGTCTATACTCATTGGAGAAGGGTATATGTTTTTATATAAAAGCCAAGATTAATTTCACACATACTCATTCAGCATTTGTGTTAAAGTAACAACATGTTAGCAAACTACCGAAGACTTGATTCCCATGTACTCAGAATAAAATTGCACAATTCACAAAATCGTTGTGGTTTTTTTTCTAAAATAATTTTAATAAACCTCAAAAAAAAGAAAAGGATTGAAAAAAAAAAAAAAAGTCAGCAGAAGAGAAGACTTACTCTCATGAGCTCTTTAAAATTCTAATTTCTTCATACAAGCCAAAGAAAGTTTCTGTGAGTCAAGGTAGACCCTTCACCCCTCAACTTTTCCATACCAAGAAAGAGAAAAGTCCAAGCCTTTTGAGTACAAACAGGGCTTAAGCCATGCTTGTACAACAGCTGTGACTATTTCTATCTCTATCAAGTTATTTTCTCTATGTGTTCTACCTACCACTCTGAGGGATAGCTTCAGTCTCCAGGACTACTAGATTGGCACTACATGAATAAACTGTTCAGTCAAAAAGTCAATTTCACTTAAGTTTATTGGGACACCAAAACTAATATCTACTGGCAAAGTAATCATGGTGAGATACATGAAGCTATCCTAAAAGACTGATAATATTAGTTTCAGACATTTCCTGTTGTCAGAAAGTTAAAACAAATTATAATGTCAAGCCATATTTTAAAAGAAAAAATTATTCATTGTAAAGAATCACAAATGGAAGTGGGTCATTCAATATCCAAGTGTATTTATTAATCCTGCTTTTAAGAAAAACATACAAAATTTTGACAAACGCTTCCAAAAACTCACCTCTAATTTCAGGAGAGAATCGAGCTGAATGGTGAGACACAAAAAGGTTCAGTTCTTGACCCAAGTTGTATTCAATCAAGTTTGTTTCCCATGATCGGATTCCTAAAATTCAAGATGCAAAACACATCTAGCTTAATATATGAGCACTGGAAGTTTTAATTTATTATTTCTCCATTTACATTCATGTTATTTGTATATTTCTAAGTTCCAAAACCAGTCTCTCTTCCTTTCAAACCATGCAGCTATCCTCTGCAAAGTGCTGAGTGCTCAGAAGATGCACTCTGTGCAGGGATCAGTCACAAGCAAAAGGAAATCTGCTTTTCCAAAGGGTGACCATCCTTTAAGGCCCCTGCTTCAGGACTGCTGGTCCCCACATCCTAGTAGTCATTTTGTCCCCCAGCTACTACTCAGGAAGCAAGACACTTGGCATATACATGATCATAAACTGTATTTTGCAAAAATATATTTAAGCACTGAAATTTGACAAGGGGAAAAAAGAAATCTTACTGCAGCCAAAAGATAAGTTTATAGTTTCTTACCATATGATTTTAATGACTACATTGAAAAGAAAAAAAAAACCCAAAACACAAAAAGAACTAAAACAAATTAACAGGAAAACATACTTTAATATTTTTCTAGAGTAGTCTTGAAAAGCCAGTTACACTACTAGTAAGTTCAGGAACTCTGCAATTTTGAACGCTAACATTATACCTTTTTTTTCTAGAGGAAAAACATTAGACTTACACAAATTAGGTGGTAAATGCAGAAGGGATTGCAGGTGAGAAAATGTCTAGTGGCCCCTCTCCACATACCTGACCATGTATTTGCATTACATTGTTGAGTTAAATCACTTTGTTTTAGTCCCTTTGGGGTGGAGAAGATGCCTGAAGAGGTGTGTGGCCAACCCCTTAACATGAGACTAGCATTAAACACTTTTGCTTGTAACTCTTGCAGGATTTTAGGCTGTGAACTTTACTGTCAACGCTGACTCTCATGCTTTATTCTCTTTCAAGGCAGCAGAAATGTCAAGCCTTGTGCTAGCAGAAGCCATGTTGTAGGGCTGAAGGAGAAAGATGGGAGAGAGCAGAGAAATACCTGTGCTGCCAGTCTCCCATTGCAGCTCTGGGTAGGCTCTCCACACAAATATGAACATCCGCATTTCAAGAACCTGAAGCCATTTAAGGGAGAATTCATCCAGGGCTTTTCCTTGTCAGCATCCCAGCCAAGGTAGAAGCATGCTTCTTACTGGGATATACTACCAGCTATAAAAGCTACCATTTAAAAAAGCAAATAAATTTGGAAATACAGTATCCCCTGTGTGTTTCATAACCACTCGAGAGAAAAATAACTGAGATATAACCAGCCACCTCCATTTCCCAAATTATTGATTTTTTTTTCAGAGGTATAAGCAGTGAGTCTCTTCTGTAAGTCTCATTTTCATTTCTGAAAAAATCTCTTGGCCACATAGTGCATTTTTGGAAGATAAGTACAGATCAGGGGGCTTTAACATTTTCCAGGTGTTGTAATATTCAAGAGCAGGAAAGTACAGATTATATAGTACCATGTACATACAATGCATATGAAAACTACAACCAGTAAACTGACATTGATCAAAGTTGAAGTATGTTGAATGACTGAGTGCTGAACTTCAAGAAACTAGAAAATAAACAGCTCTCTGGTCTCTGTTAACAATCTTGTGTGGGAAGACTCCAAAGCTTTCCAGAGGTCAATTAAGCAATATGGACTATGATTCAGCAGTGCTGCTATTGCCACCATGTATCACTAGCTGTTTTTGTTGTGAATCCAAATTTGCAGCAGATATAAGAATCTGTGCACTGAGCCAAGCAATGCTCAAAATACAGGACTCAAATACAAAAAGCCTAGACATACCACACATACAGTAGTCCTAGAAGCTGAAGTTGAGATTTGGATAGAATATCCCAGATCTGCAGTTTCATGATTGTTATGACCCAAATAAGAGAAATTAGGGGGTTGTAACTGATTCAGCATTCTGGATGTGAAAATTATGCACGTACATAGCATAATGCATTATATAACCAAATCAGGTTTGGCTAGAATGGAGGTAATTCTGGAACTAAAATACAAGGTCAATCCAATGACATATCATTAATAGCATGGAAGTAACTACTGGAAGCATGACTTAACTGTAGCTATTTCTTTCTTTCTGCAGGCTTAGGAGTGCAATACCACTAGACACAGGACTTCAGACAGCAGACAGGGCACACTGGCATCTGCCAAATCAGTGGAAATATCTTGAAGCTTTCTCTTAACTCCCTTTTTTGGTGGGCATGGGGTTGGAGGATTGCCACCCCCCACCCAGCAAAGTGTCATCCAAACTGACATTATTGAAAATGCAGCTTGCTACACCATTCCCTCTTCATGATATATTAAGAAATTACTGCATTCCACCAGGTTGCATAGCATCTCACCACTGATGTGTTATCAGCAGATGTTTTGACATGTTGTGCTGCAGTTCAGCACATGAATCCACTTCTCAGCGATGGTACTTAAGAGATGTACAAGAGAAGTCAGTGAGTTAAAGAACCCTAAATGCATTTAAATCTCTGTTGAGAATAAAGATTGAAAGAAGCCATTTTTCCAGACTACAGCATACTTTCCAATGAGAAAGATTAGTCAAGCCCATATTTGTCTCATGCAGATAGAGCTTTAGACTCCCAGCACACTCATCCAGAACAATGCACCTCAAAATTTGACCAAGGTTGTTTCCTAACAAGCAAAATCCCAATCAGATCATTTGATACCAGGAGCAGCAAGGCAACTTCTAATCCAAAATTATGGATAAAAAAGCCAAAGCATTCCCTCTGAACATTTAAAACCGTAAGTGGGTGTTATTCTTAGTGGCAAGAGGTAGCAGCAACAGAGCTATGCAGCAGCAACTACACAATAGAAACTTCAAGATGACACTAAAGAGCAGTTCTTCAGAAGGATGGCATCAAATGTCTTGAGGGCAGACGTTTCATCCATTTGCTCTATAAGTTTTAATAATTTTAATTAAATGCAGCAAATTTTCTGACACAACCCAAAATTACATAGCATTAGGAAAGTGGAATGCTGAAGAGGTTCTGAATGACAAAGCATCTGCCTCCTTAGTTCTCCCTAGGAAACAATGATAGCAATAAAGATGAGCAGGTTATGGTGAATGAAGCTGGTTAGCTGTGATGAGGCAGCCCTTTACCACAAGCAGTCATAAGAAAAAAAAAGCCAACTAAAACAATAATAGTTGAGAAAACGATAGAGATAAATGAAGTACTAGCTAGTCTGCTAAACCACACCTACATGGTAAGGCTGCTACCAATCCCCCTTTCCAAGGTCTTTCTCCCTTCTAACAATGGCAGGTTTCTGATGTTTCTGGTTTCGTCAGCCCAAAATTAAAATGCTACAAAGTCATGTATCAATAGAGTTTAACAAACTACAGGGTCCAGCAATAATTGTGTTTCATACCACTATTATGGTAACAGGGCCTCCCCCCTCCATGTACACTATAATCTATTGTATCAGAACCCCCTATCAAGAACTGTCATTTCACTTCCAATACCTTACTGTGTTGCTGTTCTAAGAAACATACAAATAAACAGCGAGTCATAGCATAAGCATACTGTAGCTGGACAATAACGAGGCTGAGCACTCAGGTATCAGCCTTATTACCTATATATTTTTCTCTATGGAAAGATAAGTGTGCATATAAAGCTTAGGTCTTGAGAAAATTCTCCAGCCAAGAGAAGAGTGTCGTTGCCTAAAGTTAGACATAACAGGCATAGCTGCATGCCTTCTCAGGGAGTCTTTGCCACTGAGAAGGAAAACGCCCTAAACTCTGCTGATTTGGTTTCACAGAAATGCCGAACAGTCGCCCCGCAGCCCAGCCGCCACATCCCCAGACACGAGGGCTTTTCGGCGGCGCGGACACCCTTTGTCCGCTTTGGGCTGCCATAGGGACCGCAGTGCGGACTGCGCCACGCCCACCCCTCACTGTATTCGGGCAGACTGGCTCGGCGGCGCTGCTAGCGCTCGGTTCCTGCCGTGGCCCCAGCCCCTCCGCCCCAGCAATGGTTGAGGGGGGTTGCCCTCTTCGCCCGCTGCCAGCGGCGGGGCAGACGCTCCTGGGGATGGATAGCGGGGCGTGGTACTTGCCGGGCCGACTGCGGTTCTTTGTGCAGGCTGCAGCAGGGAGCCGCAACCTCCGGACGCCGCACGGGGCCCGGCCCGCAGCCGCTGACTGCCTTCGGCGGCTCGCCGGCACTCGCACCCGACGAGGGGGTTCCGAGTCTGGTAGGGAGGGAGGGGCGTGCACACAAGACAACTTGCTCCTCGTGAAATAAAAAGAAGAGACCACGACTTCGTAGCTCATATCTCTCGTGCCGCGTCTCTTGCCCTGACCATTAGCAAGGGGGTGGCAGGCAACCCCGCCCCGCCAGTCGAGCCCGGACAGCGCCCCACTCGCCCCGCGCGGAAGAGGAAGAAAACGGGGAGCAGCTGCCTGTCCTCCGCGGGGCCTCGCCGGGCCGAGGAGGACCGTTACGGCCACTTCCGAGGGGAAGGCGTCAGGGGCTGGGGGCCGGCTCGGAGAGTGGAGCGCGCTACACCCTTGCTTTCGGCGGCCCCGTTTCCCGCCGCCTCACCTCGCTCAATGTCGGCGATAGCCCGCCGCAGGTGCTCCTCGGTCACCAGCTCCCCAATGACCACCAGCAGGTAAAATTTGCTGTCCAGGAAGCGGTGCGAGAGGTTGGGTGAAAGAGAGTTGTTTTTGGGGATGCTACAGGAAGGTTCCGAGTCCACTTCTACCACCACCAGGGTGGCCATTATGGGCGACCCGCTCTACCCCGCGGCGCTAGAAGAGCCTCTCAACAGCGGCTCTATAGGAGGCAGGGAATGAGGGCGGGTGGGGAAGCAGCAGTGCTTTTATACGGAGACAGTGCAGGGGAGGGGAGGGCGAAACGAGCCGACGCATCTCCGCACCGCCACTTTTCCAGCATTCACAGCTGATATCATCTGCAGCAAATCCTCTCCGCGGTGGCCCCCGGAAGCAGGAAGGACGCGGGGTGTGAACACTTCCCCAAGGGGCCGCCGCGAGGACCGCCTCGGGGTGCGCCCCAGCCTGGTGCGTGACCCCTCCACCTGCGCTGCCCCAGCCGGCGCAGGTCCCAGATCCCTCACACTCACAGCCTTCCCCTGTGCCCTTCTGCTGTCTTACCTTGCTGGTTTGGTCATCCCATGTCCCTTGTTACCCCAGGGCCTCGCTCTGCTGGCTTGGCCATCTCCCGCTCCCCGAGGCCCTCATACAGTCTCAACCTTGAAGCATGGTGGCCATGCTATGAGGAGCCACAGGTGATGCCCTGGCAGACCTGGTGAGCTCATCTGGGAAAGCCAGCATCAGGGCTCTAGCTGCACCCCTGATGCTGGATGAAGAAAGCAGCTCCACCATCCAAGGCCAAGAGTCCAGTCTCCTGCATCTTGCTGTAACACTGTAGGAAAATCTGAGCCATATCCTCACCACCACCCCTTTCCAACTGGCAATCTAAATATTCTTGTTACCTTTTCTTTTTTTGTTGTTTGAAAGCAGTTCACTTAATAAGATGCTTCAAACATAGACTTTCTGCACATATTCAAGGCCCATGGATATATGACTTACCCCAGAAAAGCATTGTTTCTGGATAAGCTGCTAAAACCCATACTCTGAAGGCTCCAGAAGTTCAAAGGGCTTTGGGTAACTAATTTTGACTGGGCTCAAGCAATTCTAGGGAGCAATGGTGTCAAAAAATGTCTACAATTACCAAAACAAAGTCTCGATTCCTCTTGTTTACCATGTAAAATTTAGACATCTGCTCCTGATACTCAGAGACCTGCTCAAGTGTCAATTCAATCAACCTCTCTAACATGTTCCTCTCACCTTACTGGCAGAAGCCAGAGACACTGGTTTACACTAGGTGTCTTGTTAATATTGGTAAAGTGACAGAGAAATCTCCCTGTGACCTAGGAAAGGATATAAACTTTTGTAGTCTGGTTTTTAAGATAACCTCTGGTCCGTGACTATGAAGACACTTCCTCTGTGTGCAGCTCCCTCCAGTACTGACTGCTCAGATTCCCTACCTGTTCCTCAGAAACAGAGTAGTTGCCTGGATGAGCCAATACATCAGTCCTGTTTTGATAGAATATGTACTTTGCTTCAGGGCACACTGGACTCATTCTAATTAACATGTCTTATTCACCTAGAGGAATCCACAAAGATTGAAACCCCATTGTTGTAGGTGCTGGTAAATATTATATAATGTTATATCTGCCTATAGCACCTAGTGTTTTTAATATGAATAGTTCCTCTGCATAAATACAGCATTGAGAGCCTTGAGCAATATGGTGTGATGTGTTTGGATGTTGCATCCAAAGTAGACTGTTTTTCTGAGCTGCCATTACACTGAAGGTTGTAGACTGTGGACAAGCATTTTTACAGGCAGGTCAGGTGTCTGAGATGACACAGTGATAAAGAGCAATTCTTCTCTAGAGCTGACACTGCTAATAGAACAAATGCAATGGCATAGATGCAGAAGAACTAGTAGCAATTCTAAAGTTGGCAAAGTATTCATGGGTATAAAGTTACTCTTCTAATACCTTTATTTCTCTGAGCCTATCTATGACTCTGGTGTCTCTTTGCTGAGCCTGGCAGTTTCCATGAGATAGTGTAGATGTCTACCTAGAAATAATGTCCACTCCTCTGTGGCCATGTCCTGTATGACCCCCGCCCTAATAGTCTGTATTCTAATTATAGATACCCTCAAGACTCACCGCATGGTGCCCACTGGAGGAAGCCAGCTTCTGGCTTCTCCCACTGCAATACATAGCTTTGGGATATGCCTTTATTTGAATCACCAGCAAGAGCATCTGGTCTCTGGAGTGTGGAAGGGGCTTTCCAAGAGGACTTGCTAACTGGTTGTAGAATAAACCGGTAGTGGTTCCCAGACATAAAGGTAAAACAATTACTTGCCTCACAAGAACAACAGGTTAAATGCATTACTCCGAGAAATTCATGCCAGTATATAAAATGCATTATATGTGCTTTTTAGCACTTTTTTATTTTAAGAAGAAATGCATACATACATACATAATTGAAGAATTGCCTGTGGATTTGAAAAGGTTAAATGAATGTATTATGTCAAAGAAGAAAATGCTTACATACAGGTAGGTGATGTAGCTATACTTGAAATAGCCTGCTGAGGTAGTCCTCTATTTTATATTGCACTGTAAAAGAATATGCAGCTAGAACATGGTATGATAAAAGGTGAACCATTACAATCAAACTGTATTGTGATGGGAGATGTCACCTTCTTGTGTTGCTCCTTTACAGCAACTCAGCAGAGCATGCAGCAACAGCACAGGCATGGAGGGATGGTCAGAACATTGCCCTGAGCCCAGCAGAGCAGATGTGTCATTCTGCAGTCACTGGCCATGACATGATCAGTCAGGAACCCTGCATGTCCCTGCAAGAACCAGTATGTGTGGTTCATAAAGACAACTTTTGCCTTCCTCCATTTATTCAGACAAGGAGGCATCCTCATTCCTAAAAGAAGCATCCTCAAGCTGGCACTGCTGGAGGAGTTTCTCCTGCAGCAGTGATACAGCAAAAGCTAGGGGCATGAGAGCACTCTACCTGAGGGGGCAGTGAGGGACTCAGACTCAGGGAAAGACATTTTAAAAAGAGAAATGCTTATTTTATTTTTAAGATGGCAAGATTTATGTTTAGCTACATGCTAAATAAAAAATACTTGGCTGACATTAATTTCAAGTATTTTAAATTAAATTATTTCATTTTTAATGGTCCTTTTTTAAAAAGCAAAAGCAAGAAAGTTTTTATTTGCTTGTGGTGAAATATCTATTTCATGCAGTATTTCTGCAGTATCCCACTCCTTCCACTTTCCCCACAGAAAATGAGGAGATAAATATTTTTTTTCAAGTGAGGAAAGCAACACTATTGTTTTTGAAAATAACATTTTCTCTCACTTTCAACTTTCTTTCTTGAAGTGAGTTTAAAAATAACATGTAACATCTTGCTTTAGTTTCCAATGGAAAAAGTTATTTTTTTTCAGTGCAATTTCCTCCTTTTTGTTCAGTAGAAAAAGAAGTTAGAAGTAAAAAGGAGGAAAGTGTAAAAATACTTTAGTTTGCTTTAGTGAGAAGTAAAAGGGAAAAAAAAATTCCTTCTTGACTATTAAAGAAGACAAATTAGAAATTAATGATTTTGAATAAATTTATCCCAAAATTTGTTATGAAAAACACAGTTTTACATGAAAATAAAATTATTTCTTCTCCACTGTTAGAAAGAAAATAGAGCAGTTTTAAGTAATTAGATCCTGTTTACTAATTGGGTGACATTCATAAAACATTGATAAATGACAATAAAGACATGGAAAGCAATGATATCCATTGTACTGCAAAGCTGGATATATAATTAAAACATTATAATCAACAAAACTAATGGTAAAAGAGTGTGAAACAGCATCAGGCAGTAGTTTAGAGTTTCCTTTGAGCAGTTTTGAATCATTCCGAACAAAAGAAAGAATAACAGTCTGTTGATATGGGATATAGATTGGGTTTAAGGCAATGAGTTCTACTGGTCTTTAATTCTTGTTGAAGGACTACAAGTTAAAGAATTATATTTGGATTCTAGAGAGAAAATATAATTTCTCTCCTATCACACCAGCCTAAAGAGCACTGCTGTGCAGAGTCTCAACATATGTTTCCTTCCAAGCCAGTTTTAGAGCTCCCTTAACTTAAGAGGGAGATGAAACATGCCATGACTTTTTAATGGCTACATTTACACTGTCATCTGCTTAAATTTTGAGAAGACTGGAAGCTAAGAGTTCCTGTAAGGTGGTGTTGGCCACCATATAGCCTGCATTCAGCCTGGGCACAGGCTGCTTGAAGCCTATTTGTCCTTGCAGCATAGAACCCATCAAGTCCAACCATTCCT
>WAAB01032953.1:0-12959 GCA_013389865.1 Piaya cayana | reverse complement strand
GCCTGGGGATATGATTTAGTAGTACAGGTACAGTTGCAGTCGATGGTCACCAAGGTTTTTCCAACCTAATGATTCTGATTCTAAACAGTTTATTAAACTATGATGTATATGGCTCTACAGATAAAAAAATCTGTGCAAGCAGCATATGAATGACAGTAAAAGACAAAGGAAAGTATCTCCTGTGAGAAGATAGTTTAAGTAACCTGCTTATTCAGTAACATTCATGTGAAATAAACAACCAGACACTGAAAGAAAAGGGTGAGTGAGAAAATACAAAATGCTGTGTCGTGGATATTGCAGTGTGTGACACCATTTTTCATGGTTTTTACAGCATGATTAAAACTAAGTTTTACATAGAGCCCTCAATTTGAAAATCTAAATTCTCATTTGCATGAATAGGCTTCAAGTAACTGAGAGCTGAATGCAAACAGTAGTACTGTCTGAAATTATGATATATAGGGGGAAAAGTGTTTTAACAGCAAAAGCCATAGTAACCCACAGCTCTCAATTTACAATTAGTTTTCCTTGATAGCTGAAGGCATAAATGCCAGTTTTAATCTTGTGTTCAGGCTAAATCAGGCACTGCCACTGCTGTGAGAGATCTAATCCTCTTTCTCTCCTCATAATGAAATAATAATGCAAATTCACTACATTGATGGGACAACTCATGTGAATTTATTATAGGCTTGGGAAAGTCTCTTGAAAGGAATGAATTCTTTCTGGGTGCAGACTTGAGGTAATTCAAACCAGATAAGTTAAAAAAATGGAGCTGTCATCAGAGGCCAGGATATGGAATGGATTTAATTTGTATTAATAGGCTTTTTAATAAGTATAACAGGTCTAAGCTCCTGCTTTGCTAAGGGAATATTACTGCCATTATTTTCCAAATCTGGATGCATTAACTTTATTTGTGGGATGAGGACCAGCTCCAAGTCTTATTTCTTGTTACACAGTAGCTTGCAGTGGACAAAAACATGCTTGACAGTGGGTAGACTTAGTGATCATATCTTCCAATTATTTGAGTTAAGACAAATGGAACAATTAGCTCACTGTAAAGCCATTGTAGTACTCAGTGACACGTTCCAACCTTTCCTGTAGAAGATGCTCTACATTTTACTTTGTGCTTAGATTTTTATCAGGTAAGGTCTGTGGTCAGTATGATAGAATGCTTAATTATTTCACCTTCCAAGGGGTATTTCGGCCAGTGAGAGTACAAAACACTACCTAAGAGGGTAATTGTTCTTGGTAAATAAACAGATCGAAAACACAGAGGCTGGAACTAAAAATACCACAACACGGATGTATGTTTTAACCATGTATTACATCATTGTAAAAAAAAAAAGAAATCTGTCCAATTAGTGAAACAAAAATATTTCCAAGAAAAAAAAAGAAAATCTTAATCTTACTAAGCAACTGTCAGGAGTTTCAAGCTATCTCCACAGGGTGCATAGACATTATTATCACTACCTTGTTTTATGAAACTACTTTTCTGGCTACAACAGGATGCCCGCATTACTAACACCAGGTTTCCAATGAAAAGGCAGAGTGAGAGCATTAGTACAGATTTAAAGAGACTTGATAAAATGAATATCCTTCTTTTTACTTCTTTGTATGAATTATCCAAAGTAAGTTTTAAGGTTTCTCAAAGAGAAGATTCAATTTTCTCTGCAAAAATAACAAAACAAGTCTTTCTCATCTGCCTTACATACAAACAAATTTTCAACAAAAAAATCAGCTTTACTGAAAGTCTTGACAAAACTTTTTGTTATCTATTGAACAGCTATAAACATGGACTTGTTTTGATGATCTAAATGAAAATCTAATGCCAAATGCTCTGTTACTTTTCTATGCAAAGTTATGTAACATTTTACTTCACATGCTCTTCTTAATTTCATCTTCTGCTCAGTCTAGCATGCCTGTAAGTTTCCTCTTAATTTTAGTATAATAGGAACATGTAGCATTTCTGCTATATGTCATCAGGCTCTTCAGATATTGTTTATTAGCAGAATCAGAGGGATCCATATTAATATCACTTGAAGGTGAGGGATTGCAATACCCTCTCACAGAGACAGGGAAACAAGAAGCCTGCTTCTTTTAAAGGGAGGTTCAGAGATAGACTTCTAATTCTTCCAAAAATCTCCTGGTTTTCTCATGCTACATTTGAGTAACCAGCACTGCACTGCAAACAGGGAACTTCAGAAACTGAAATGTGTCTAGTAGGAGCTTGGCATCAGGAAAACCCTAAAACATCTAATAATTTCTCTGGTCCCAGATCCAGGTCACTAAAAGGTTTTGGTTAGTTTTGGAATAATGAGTGCAAGAGCTATAACAGTTCTAATGCCTTCTAGTGAAACTATTTAAATGAAAATGCTACGTACTCTTTATTTAATTTCTGGTTTTCATATGCACATTTTTCCTTGCAGCTTTTTAATGGTTTTCTATTTATGACTTTGTCATATTTGGATATCCATATCTTTATATTTGTCTGCTTTTGGTTAGGTTTGCACTATATTCTCCAGCTATCACTCATTATTTCATATAGTTTTCATTCCTAAACTTTCACAAAGTTTAAGATTCTTTTGATTTTTTTTATTCTTTCTCAATTAATGTTTACATTTTATTTTTCCTAGTTTACCGCACCTTCATGCATTCTAAACTTTTCTTGACTTCCTACCCTATTACCTCACCTTTTTCCTCTCTGTTAGGAGCCTATCAAAGAGAAAACAGGACACTCATTTGGTACACTCAGTTCTGATTCTTTTTCCCCCTAATATATAAATACAAATTAGATTTTGGACCATTTGAAGCAATTAGCATGCCACACAAGCGAGCAAAGAGCATAAATGGTGAAGCTGGTTTATTTATACACAAGGAAGTTACGGTATATAGATAGTCAATGAAAGATTTCCATCGAAGCAGAGGAAAAGAGGGTAATAATGGAAGAAAGAGACTATAGGCAGGTTTCTGCCATCCTTTGTCAGAGTACACTCTATAATAGAACATATGAAATTATATTTGCTGACAGACTTCTTACTAATTATGTGTTTTATACCAAAACACTGTTTTGCAGACCAAAAGTGCATGTTAGCACTTCTTCCTGTCTCTGAAAAGAAACCACTAAAAGGACAGTTTGTGGTTACAGTGTGAATCTGGGGGTAAATGGGATTCATACTGCAGGATAATGTAGGACATAACTCTTTGAGGATAATATCTGAAGTTTGTTGGCACAAAAGGTGACAGACTAGAATCCAATCCACTTTTCTATGTTTTCATACCATCACAGCAAGTTTATTTCCACACTGTACACACTCATTTGTTAGAGTTCATCAGAAATTCATCACCTGTCATCATTCACATGCAAACAGGAGGTGACTCATTATGCAGAGAAGAGTTTGCCGTGAGTTACCCTTCTGATGAGGATAATATTGCCATTGATAAAGCAGATTTCCCAGCATGTTCCTGGAATCTTCAAATGCACCAGTACATGTATCACACATGGGTCAGTAGGAGAAAGATCATACAGGGGCTACATGTTGGGCAGAACAGCAGAAATAGTAAGACCCATAAATAAACCTCTTGCTTGTATTGAACCCTACTTCCATCCTCCGTACCTCACAAAATAATGTTAGTTTTTACTACTACAAAGAGGCTCACCATGGCTGAATTTGTGCTTGCAAAAGACAATGCAAGAACTTCTTTTACAGTTACACACTGTAAATGTACAGCACTCATTATAGGAATATTTATCTGTGAGAGAAAAAAACCCTCTTTCTGGTAGAAATAGTACAAATACAGTCGCTACTTGACTTCTGTGAAAATCACATTTACTCTTTAAAGGTAATCTGTGACTTTCATGTGACACTTGTTGAAAAAACAGTTATGTTCATCTCAGTGCTGAATTACCCATTTCTTTTTTTACAAAGAAGCAAATTTGCTTGATTGTTCTATATGCTACTCTTCTCCTTTCAAGTAAAATGCCAGAGTTGAATCATGACTCCCTTAGCGAAGGCCATTTTTGTCAAAATGAAATGCATAATCAACATTTAAAACAATTGAGTTGTCTTGCTAGTCTTGTTTCATAGACTTAAGATTAACTCCACAAGCTTTCCTTCATTATAAATCAGATAATCAGCACTGCTGCATTGTTTCTCAGTCTATGATTATATAATGTAGAATATCCATCAGATTTTTACAGTATTACTACCTCTCTGTACTACTATTTTATTGAATTTTGAAACAAAGATAATCGAACAATAAAAGTTTAAACCAACAAAATCTGATAGTGCTGCTAGGTAACAAACACTTAATTGCTAATAATCAGCACACATATCAAGAAGTGTGCTAAGTATGATTTTTATTCATAACTAAGATAACCTCATTTATATGGGAAAGAAGGAAAATAATGCAGTGTACATTTAAGTGTAGACATTCTCATACAAGATGAAATTAACAACAAACAATGGAAAAATCTCAAAGACAGCATTTTTTATTATCATAGTATGTGTACATGAACATACCTGACAGCCAAAGGATAAAGATTCCTTCTGTTTTTACACTGCATGAGATTCAGAGGAAGAAAAAAGATGTTCACTGAGAATCTACTTCTCTTCTGCGTTGAAGGAGTTCCCTATCTACCTGGAAAGCTTTCAAGGACTGGGTTTGGCATGATCTTAGCTAGAAACATCAGCTTGTCCTGTTTAACTTCTTAGCTGAAACACATGAAAGACACGGTAATGTCTGATCTGGATCAGCCACTATGGAAAAAGCAGTCCTACTCATGTACTGATTTTGCAAGAGCAGGACAGACCTTAGAAGGTATTTACCAGAAATTATGTATAGGGAAATACTACCAGGGATTCACTACAATCTACGTTCAAATTGCATATTAAAATGACAGGAAGAGTAGGGATAGGTGTCAGGGGAGGAGGGAAGGGTGAGAAATGAAGAACAAATCATTTTCCTGAGAGTTTTTTTTTTTTACAACAGAACATTGCAGGCTTCTTTGTAGGTAATGGTATGGAAGTTAACATCATGAAGTATAATTAAAGGTTATTTCCTCAAGTTCCAACAAATCTTTTATGTTCTCTGTCAATAATACAAAAATATCTCTAGACTGAGGTACAAGAATACTATCAGTTTTCCAGAATATGTATGGGAATTTTCTTCTCAAAACAGCTAAGATTACTGAAGGGCAGACATATCTATCGAACCAAACCAAAGCTCAGGACTGTGAAGTTATGTATTAATGCATATTATGATTAATAGCTCTCTTAACATTGCCATTATCTCCATCCCACCTTTCTTTCTCTGACTGAGGCAGATTTATATTTTTTTAATATTTTGATCCTTGGATCCTCCACTGAATTGCTTCCTGCATTCTCTAGGAATATAAACTTCTCTGAAACGGGTCCCTAAAACTAACTGATTTGTTCTCTGCCTGGCATGTTGGAATCGTTTCAGTGCTGAGTAACTAGGTGTCTAGATCTTGAAAAAATATATTGCTTTATATGTACCAAGTATTTATTCATCAAAATTTCTATCTTCATCAACAACAGGGCATTCCCAGAAAGCAGTCAGAAAAATGGACCATGTTCAAAACACAACAGAGAACAAATCCTTGATAATTATTGTGTATTATGCAGTTTGGTAACTGCTGTATCACTCACAGAATATGTAAGATCCATTCTTTTGCCAGAAAGTATTTCTACCCATAATTATTTAAGTGCTTTATATCAAACAACATCTGTGTGTTTATGGTAAGAAATCCAGTTCTTCTCTCCTTTCTCCCTACAATAGGGAAGACCATACTTAGTTTCAGGGAGACCTTGCAAAATCATTAAGGAAGGTGCAATTAAGTGATCCTTTTTTTGACACAGAGGTAAATGTCCAATGTAAGAAGCACTTCTGCCCACTATTGATGAAACCCAGGGATGCACTATACAACATAGCATTGTTCTGTGGGTGTGACCCATCTTGTTTGAAAAAAGGAGGAGCCTTACCAAATTCAAAACCAAATTAGCAGTCTTCTCATGATTTGAGCACTGACTAAAGAGTGAGTTAACAAAGTTTATAAATATCTATAATTACCATCTTCCTATTTAGAACAGGAAAAAAAATCCTAGCTAAGTAGACTGTTAATAATTATAAAATCAAACCATAACATTAAATGTAATCCATATCTATAATTTTAAATTGAAGTCTAATAAATAAGAAGTAGCTGAGCCTCATAAAAGCAAATGTTCTGAAACCTGTTAAATTATGTTTTTGAATCCACAGATAGAGCAAGCCAAATATATACATTTTTACCAGGATTCTAACAAATCAGTAAACTGGAAGAAGCCCATATGAAAGCAATATTTTTTAGAAGTTTTAAAGTCTGACCTTATAATTACAACTAAATGAATTAGAAAAGTACTTTCAAACCTGACATCTGTGGAGGGAATAGAAAGAATAACTGATGGGTACATATCAAGCTAATACTAGCCATCATCATTTGATTTTGAAATTCTTCTTCTGAATATTACAAACTATGTATAGAACAAATATGGTTGTTGAAGCTTTTAAGAAAATAGTATCTAGTTACAAATAAATTCAAAGAAAGTGTAAATGCTTTAGTAACAATATATAAAAGGCACAGGGATAATGATGACAACACTAGTTCTGCCAAAAAAAGATTCAATAATTGTATCAAAATAAATACAATTATCCGTCATCTAGTTACTATTGTTGAAGTATATGCAGTGTGATTTATCCTCAGGTCTGTAATTCCAGCCTTCCTGCTTCAATACTCAAAGGATCTCCCAAAAGAACACAAATAAATGTTTTGTTTAATGGTATTTTTACCATGTAGAAGAAGCACCTATATTGTGTAACAAACATGTTGTTCCAATTCATTCAACAATGGTAAAGTTATGAAAATAGTTCACATTTCATCTTTTACATTTTCCTCAAAGCATAGGCTATTTTTCTATGAGTCCTTGTTTTCATCACATTTAGAGGAACTAAAATTCTGCTGTTCTGAAATAGTACCAATTTGTGTGTTACAAAATGTGCAGCATAGGAAACAAATTTTCTCAGCAATGTCAGTAGCAAGAAATAGTATCTTGTACTGAAATTGTATTCAGTACTGAAAACAAAGGACATTCAGCAGAATAATCTGTATGCAACAGTCTTGCAAGAAAATATTCTAATAAATATTTTCCTGATTATTGTGTATTTTTCCTTTCCCTTTGTGATATTCAGAATTTTAAGTCAGGAGATTTTCCTCATCATCATTTTATTTCACCACTCTTAGGAAATTAGCCTATATAGTTCACAGTGTCTTCCGAACAGTGACTGGCATTTTTAAATAGGGGGGTTATGCTTCTTTTTACACTGACTGTGTCACAGTAAGGCTAAATCCTGCCTGAGATATTGGCAGCTCCCTCATCATGACATCAATTGGTAGTAATAGCAGAGAGATGTCACCCTTTGTCATATTATATCAATTACTTTAAAAAGAAATTAATCAATCCAATGAAAGACATCTACACAGAAACTGCAACAAAGGATACTGTGAGCAGTTGGTAGCAATCAAAATACTCTGTCACTGGAGGGACCACTTGTCAAGGCTGCTCTATGACAAATAACATAAGTAAGAAACAAAATTTTCTTTTCCTTAGGAGTTAGACCATATAGAAGATAACTTTACAATTAAAAAAACATGTAATTAAGGAAGTAGTTTAGTTATTTAAAATATATATTAAATTGCCAGCTTAAGACTTCAGTCCCCGGGTTAGTATCATTATTTTCTAGGTAGTGTAGCATGCACTTCATCAATAAATAGCGGCAGAATTATTAAAATATTAAGATGACTTTTTAAAAGTCTGGTTTAATAGCTCTGGAGAATTTTTACTTTTAGCTCTGAATTAATAGAGTACAAAATGGTACAAGAAACTCTATCTGAAAATATGACACAAAAGCATTGTCCGATTAATCATGTGTCTTTTATTTACAAATGTATAGCAGAATAGGATTCATTGCCTACTGTACTCAGCTGTCATGATGCAAACCTAGACAGTCCAGGGGTCACCAGAATAAGACCCTGGATCTCCTTTTAACATGTATGGGCTCAGTAGACATTGGGGAAAACTAAGGCAAACATTGCCAAAAAAGATCTATTTGTACAGGCAATCTTAGAAGTAAGAATGACATTGGTTTGCTAAATCTAGGGTAAGGGAATAGAAGAAAGACAGAAAAATGAGGAAAGGAAACGAGAGAGGAAAGTGCAAAAATACTATCTAGGTTCCGGATGTGGATGTCCTTTTCCTTCTTCCAGGATCACAGGGAGCACTCCACCCTTACAGGTGTTATTTATACACTGAAGTCCCAAGGTGGAGGGACATTCCCAGTGGATTTCCATCATGTTTCCTCTAGAAGCTTCTGGAATCAAGTTCAGGGGTCATAGGGGGACCCTGTGGTCCAAGGTGTGTCCAAGGTGTCATTCTGCCTTTGCTCTCCCTACTAGCAAGATTGCAGAATGACCTCTCTGGGCAGCAAAACAGAACCAGGCTGCCTATGAGGGTGGCATAAGGTGTTCAAGGTCACTGTTCTGCTGCAGTCTTAACATTCAAAACCAAATTATTTAAGGCAAACCATATGAATAGCAAAAAAATCACTTGCTAACATCAGTGGTCCTACAACTACTTAAGGAGCAATATCTGCAAAAATGAAAGAAGCCAGAAAATTTTATAGTAGGAACAGTATAGAAAACTGAGTTCTATCCTACTCTGGCAAGAGACTTACAGCTGAATGCAGTATTACCTAGATGCTGAACACAAGCACTGAGATGCCACTGAGATTCTTTAGGTACTGCTCAAGTGACAACTAAATCTGTAGATGCATACAGTCCTGCAGCACATGAACTTTCATATCACTTAAGATTATTGACAAAACCTCCTAAACACTAGTCCTCTTCAGACCTGACTTCCAGTTTTGTCCCTGGTGGGTGTTTACTCTTGTATCCCTTGGATTTCTGGGCTTTGTTTAGTAAACAGTGTTGCAGTACATACACTTGTGTGCTTTTGGTTTACATTCCCTCTTGTACCTGACTTACGAATCCGGTTTGTCCTGCTGACTGCTCAGTTGGTTGCATTATTCTCTAAGATGGAAGTAGTTTACTCTTGAATGAAAAGATGAACCTAGCTTTCCCACCTACCATGAGAACAATCAAATTCTGCTATGTTTTGCTGGGGACTCTGGCAGGGCTTGTTGTATGGCATCTTCTGAAATGCTAAGCAGCAGTCTGACATTGCTCACTTGAGCAGAAGAAATTTTATTTCTGGCACTGAAACTTAACTGGCATTCAACTTAAATTAAAGAATGGAATATCTTTGCTGGTTCTTCAACAGGGAAGTTAAGTGTATGCTTTGCAGCTCTTTCAAATAAGTGGCCCTCTGAACTCATCTGTCTGCCTACAGAATGGTTATAATAGTTCTTCCCTACACACAAATCATTCTCCAAAAATAAAAAAATGAAGGATCATGAAGATCTGATATTACAGATGTTCATTTTATCCAGTTTCTGGAATCAAAGAGAATGCTTAGTCATGTTCTACATTCTCAGTATCAAAGAAAACCCAAAAAAAAAAAAAAAGAAACTAGAGCAGTGGCTAATTTCTCAGTTTTCTTCTCATATTTAACTCATTTTAAGTAAACATGAGAACATATTATAGCTTTATAAAATTCACAGTTCAGAGAGGTAAGCCTTATAAACTTAAGGATTCATAATCACACCAGTTTGTAATCACTAACTGCTGAACTGGACTTCAAAATTACTGGAACATGATCCCCTATTAAAGCAACAACAAAACAACAGTAAAATGCTCAAATCTTGCTGACAATAGATATTGTAAATGAGTGTTGCTGAAACATTTTGACAATAATCCTGAGTAATCACTAAAATAGAAACTAACTCTGTGCAATGTAAATTCTGTGTAATTTAATGTAAACTGCCACCTAGCTGCCAGTTTTTTAAGAACAAAAATTTAGGAATAAAATAAACTCACAACTAAATGTAAAGAATTATGCCTAAGACTTCTGACAGCAGCCATACTTGTACACTAATTCTCTGTGTAGAAGAACAACTTTGCAAAAGCATCGATATCATTACATTCCATTGTCAATGACATGTGTTAGAATTAGCAGAAATTTATATTGGAATATCTTACCATGCAGTTTTTTATATTTAACCTCAAATCTGTTTTGAATCTGATTATATATAACAGACCATGGACTGAACAAAGGATTTTTTAATCAATTTGCAAACTAGACTGATTCAAATAGACACATTCAGTGCAAAAAAAAAGAAAAAATATTTTATATATTTATTTATGTATAAAACCTACCATGGCTAAACAGTTTTCAACAAGAGGAAAGGCAAGAACTGAAATTTGTTTACAATTTTCCAGGAAGCCAAGAACAAAACTAGACTAAAACTCTATCACAGAAGAGGAAGGGTATAAAATAAGAGGCTTACACTATTTAGTGTTATTTTTAAAAGTAAAATATAAATAATCGATTCTTGTGAACATCTGGACTTCCAATAGAAGTTACTCATATTCATAAATATAACATTTCTCACCAACAATATAGTCTGTTCAAATATACATACAACCAAACTACTAGCATCCTGTAAAATGTATTCATAGAATCATAGTGAACCAAGGCTGAAACTTATTTCTTTTATTTGTAAAGGATGATAGAATCATAGACTAGTTTGAATTGGAAGGGACCTTAAAAATCACCTAGTTCCAACCCGCTGACATGGGCAGCAACATGTCCCACTAGATCAGGCTGCTCAAGGCCCCTTCCAACCTGGCCTTGAACATCTCCAGGGATGGGGGGCATCCACAATTTCTTTGGGAAACATGTGCCAGCTTCTCACAACACTCATGGTGAAGAATTTCTTCCTAACATCAAGTTTAAATCTGTCCCTCTCCAATTTACAACCATTCTCCCTAGTCCTATCACCACATGCCTTTATAAAAATCTCTCCAGAGTTTTCTTGTAGGCCCCCTAGAGGTACTCGAAGGTCACTATAAGGTCCCCTCAGAGCCTTCTCAACCTGTCCTTGTACAGAAGGTGCTCCAGACTTCTGATCATTCTTAGAGCCCTCCTCTGGACCTTTTCCAACAGTTCCATTTCCTTCTTATACTGAGAAATCCAGAACTGGACACAATTGTCCAGGTGAGGTCTCATAAGAGAGGGACAGAAGGTCAGAATCACTTTCCCTGACCTGCTAACCATGCTTCTTTTGATGCAGACCAGGATACAGTTAGGCGTCTGGGCTGCAAGCATGCAATGCTGGCTCATGTTGAGCTTCTCATCAGTCAACACTCCCGAGGCCTTCTCTGCAGGACTGCTCTCAATCATATCATTCACCATCCTATATTAAAACTGTGGATTGCCCCAATCCAGATGTAGGACCTTACTCTTAGCCTTGTTGAACCTCATGAGTTTCATACAGCCCACTTCCCCAGCTTGTCCAAGTCCCTCTGTATGACATCACATCCTTCCACTGTTGCAGATGCACAATTTAGATTGATGCCATCTGCAAACTTGCTGAGAGTACACTTGATCTCACTGTCTATATCATTGATGAAGATATTAAACAGCACTGGTCCCAGTACAGACCCCTGAGGGATGCCACTTGTAACAGATGTCCATCTGGACATTAAGCTGTTGACCAATACTCTTTGAATACTACCATCCAACCAATTTCTTATCCACTGAACAGTCTAACTATCAAATAAATATCTCTCAAATTTAGAGAGAAGGATGTTGTGGGGGAGTATATTAAAAGATTTACAGCTGTCAAGATAGATCACATCTGCTGGTTTTCTCATGTCCACCAAAGTGGTTACCCCATCACAGAAAGCCGTGAGTTTGGCCAGGAAAGACTTGTCGTTGGTGAAGATGTGCTGAATCACCTCCACATCTTTCATGGGCTTTGGTATAGCTTCTAGGAGGATCTGTTCCATGACCCTCCCAGGAACAGAGGTGAGGCTGACAGATCGGTAGTTCAAAATGTCATCTTTTATACACTCTTATATATTTTCATATTCCTCAGGTGGTCATGAACCTGATCTTCTCCTACAGTGGCAGAGTCTTTATCCCTCTGGTCCCTGTCTTGTTGTCCATGGACCCAGGAGGGATGAGGAGAAAGGTAGTAAGTCAAGACTGATGCAAAAAGTTGTTGAGTACCTCAGCCTTCACCATTTTCATCTGTCAATGAGCACACTCTCTTTAACATTACCTTTCTGATTGACATACATGTAGAAGCCCTTCTTGTTAGTCTTTACTTCCCTTGCCAAGTTCAGCTCAAGATGTACCTTGGCTTTCCTGACCCCATCCCTACACAACCAGGCAGCATCCCTATACTCCTCCCAGGTCCACTGGGAAGTCCCTGCTTGTACCACCTGTGCAGTTGCCTCTTGATCTTCACTTTGAGGAGCAGGCCTTGACTCAGTCACACTGAACTCTTCCCTTCCCTGTCTGATTTCCTGTATCTGGGAACTGAGTGTTCTTGCAGTCTATAGAAAGAATCCTTAAATATTTTCCAGCCCTCTTCTGCTCCATTGTCATTGAGGACCATAACCCAGGGTGTCCTACTGAGTCTGCTTGAAGAGCTGAAAGTCTCCTGAAATTTAGGGTCCTGACTACTTCTCGCTTGTTCCATGTTCCTCAGTACCTTTAACTCCATTAGTGCATGATCACTACATGATCACTGGCTGCTTCCACTCTTGATGTCACTGATGAGCTTATTTGTATTTGTGATCATCAGGTCCAGTATTACATCGCCTTGGGTCTCTATTACCAGTGTTAAGAAATTATCTTTAATGTACTCTACTACAAGTCACCTGGATTGTCTAAAGCCTGCCATGGTACTTTTCCAGCCAATGTCATAGAATAATAGAATCA
>WAAB01032793.1:0-17957 GCA_013389865.1 Piaya cayana | reverse complement strand
TCTCCCACAAGGACAAGGGCAAGTGATCTTGAGAATGCTCCCAGTTGTTTATAGAAGAGTTCATCAGCTTCTTCTTCTTCTTGGCTGAGTGGTCTAGAACAGACTCCCATCAGAATACCCACCTTCTTGTGGGCTCCTCTGATTTTAACACACAGGCACTGGATCCCATCATCACAATAACCATGTTCAAAGATATCAAAGCACTTTAATCTAGAGGGATACCCCACCTACTCTCCTACCCTTCCTGTCCCACCTGAAGAGTTTATGCCCTACCATAACTGCACTCCAGTTATACGAGTCATCCCATCAAGTTCCCGTGATGGCAACTATGTTGTAGTCTCCTTGCCCTACAGTAACTTCCGATTAGTCCTGCTTATCACCCATGCTGCATGCATTGGTGTGTATGCACTTCAGCTGGGCTGGTGAATCCTCAGCTCACCATAGTGTTCCTTCCCAATTGACTTGTCCTTGGAATATCTAACCCATCAGTGCCAGAGGACTACACTTGGGGGACTACACTTGGAGACTTATTTATTAATCCTTCTCCAGAACAGAACTTTTTAAACATTCATAATATTTCAAAGTATTTTAAATTGCACTAAAATGAAAAGAATGACATAGCAACTTTCGCTACTGACATGATTGCTCAAGCAGTCTTTATATTTGGGGCTTCATGTGCTTACTTCAAAGACTTCATCATCAAACTCTGCCTTGCTGCCTGCCAAGAGAAGGAAGTCTTACATTAGGCCACAATGAACTGGTTTGTCTGGTGTAAATGGTGAACGAACACCACACATGCCTGGTTGGGACTAAATCTTAAAAAGGAAATCTTGCCAAGCAGGATTAAGATGTCTATTATTTCTTCAGTGTGAGTGCATTGTCAAGGGGAGTAAAACAATTGTACTAAAAGGAGAAAAATTCTAAGGGGATAAAGGAATCTTTCCAGTCACTTATTTTTCAAGAGAGATGAAAGAAATCAAATGTGTATAAGAACCTTATAGAGTACACAGAAGGAAAATTACAATTTCTTGTCAATGGGATCAAGGAAATGATTGTAAATCTACAACAGTGTAACAATTACTTGAAAGTTAGTGTATGGTTTGCCTGTGTAAAGACACTGTATGGTAATCACCTACATACTTTGAGAGGTACCATATATTCATGTATTCAGTTAATGAGTGAGATTGACAAATAAGTGGCTTGGAACAATAGAAAATATAGTTAGTTGTACTTGGGAACAGAAGTAGGCTGATTCATACCAAACCACCCTGCCCAGGCCAGAATTGCACAAAAAAACGGGCTACGATATATTTCAGTTCTGCCTGCTACATAGTGGCTCAAAGCTGATATCCCTGTTTCTGCTTTATCTAGACCTTCATTCCTTTGGCCTATTTCAAACACTAAACATGCATAAGAATTAGACTGCTTGTTTATTGTAGCAGTGTGGGTGTTTCCATGATGAACATGTAAACATGCCTCTGCTGCTTCTAACTCACTGATCATGGAGCTACCTAAAGATAGAGCATAAGGAATACTAAGCAGAATGAGAAATGAGACATACAGAAAACCAAGTCTGTCTGCTGTGTAGGCACCTCACTACAAGTGTTCTGCTTCCAATTTTGCTTGGGTGACCTTTAACTATGGAGGTTTCTCCTTAGGCAGGATTCGTGAGGGGACTCATGAATATTTTCAAAGTGTGTGTGGAAATGTTGCAAGATTTTCTGTACTAATGTAATGATTAGAACATTTAGTTGGGAAATGGCTTGTCATCTGTGACTCCATCACCTTAGGAGACTTTAGTCTTAGGGCTGTGGCTGTCTGGGAAATTTAGTCAAGGACTCTGAGCTCTGTTTCTTATTATTATACAATATTCACACTTTGCAATTGTCCCCAGACTTTCAGAGGTTACATTCTAGTTCTAGCTTGGCTTAGCCCTAAAGAATAGAGCTTTATTCCTGTAGGAATAAGGGAGCTTTTGCTTATTACTTGCAACTTCCTACTAATTTATGACAGATTGGAAGACTCAGCAGGAGAATCATAGGACTACAGCTGCAATTGATATCAGCCACAAGATGATATTTGAGAACAAGAAAAAAGTGAATTCCCTCATCATTTAATTTTGACTTTTTTGCATTATTTTTCACTAATGTAGTTATTTAAAGCCGCCACAGTTTTAAACAGAAGCCAAGAGCAAGAATTATAACATGTATTGTGACTGTTAAAAAAATAATATCTCAGACACTATTTTTTAAAGAAAAATAAAATTGTACATACTCAGAGTAGAAAAGGTTAGTTTTGGGAAAAGATAGCACAAGTTTGAGATACAAGAGTATTTGGACAAAAGATCAAAAGTAAGATATCTCAAGCTATTCTTATGGATAAAATTAAAGTGTTATGTACAATTTCTACATTAAAGCACTTGTTATTTGACTGTAGGATTAAGAATCAGGATGCTAAACACTGTATAAAAAGTAGTTTTTGAGAAGAAATGGGAAAATGAGCAGATTTAATGGAACTAATATTCTGCTGCCAGTGCCCTTTCAATGAGGCAGAGGCAGGGTAACAGAGAAAGATTTCCTGGAATTGTGCCAAATAACAAGCTGTTAATTAATATTCAACCCAACGTCTTAAAACTTTGTTGGTTTATATCTAAGACTACTTAAATGAAAAACTAGTGAACCTAATCAGTGTAATAGAAGGAAGTTTCCTGTAAAGGCAGTGCTTTATTCTGTGTATTCTCACATCATGTCACATCTAACAATAGTGCTCACAGTCTCTTCAACTCCACAAGACATTCTCTGTTACAAGATTCTATTAAAAAACTCTGAATTCCTCTGGGTGTATCAGTCTAAAATACTGCTGGAGGGAGGGGGGAGTAAGCATATAAACATTTCTGAAACCTCTGTGTAAAAAGAGAAAATTAAATAACTAAGAGGAGAGAAAAAATGAAGAGAAATTGAAGTCATCCTGAAGTTACTTTGACTCACAGTTATTTGACTTACAGACTTATGAGAACATGGAAGGATTTGTACTGTGTGTGTGTTTTGGTTTGATTCAAAGAGGTAAGAGTTAACCACTGAGATAAAGGAATGTGTGAAGTGTGTGTAGTGCTGAAAGGTTGAAGTTTGGTTTCAGGCTTATCTGAAGGGTGAGGAGCAATTGAAGAGTGAATGTGCCAAGATCTAAGCAGGCAGGGAAAATACAGACTCCCTCTTGCTTTTTGATTATTGAATGTCAACACTAAATATAGATTTTTGAAGGGCAAACCTGGAAAAACATCTAGACTTAACACTGTAGTTAATATTAAATTAAATATTTTCTAAACATTTAGATCATATCCTAATCCATGTCTTTTTAAATCATGACTTTAAATCATGTGAAGATATTCTTATTCTAGGGTATTCCAAAAGAAATAGTGTATTTTGCCAATTTATATTGGGTTTTTATTGTTTGTTTCAAATGCATCAAATATTTTTTCATGTTTATAAACAACCCTGTTCCACAATACATGCATATAAATACACTACTTATGGTGTGGAAATAATGCTAAATACAAGCTCACTGTTTTGATGAATCCAGGCCTGAGAACAGAAATTACTGCAAACATTCTGAAAACATCTTAAGTGGAAATGCTGTAGAATAAAAAATGCAAAACCAACTAGCATGATATTCTTGGAATGCAATTACAGATACATCATCATTGATCTGCTGATCAGATTCCAGAACACAGACCAACATAATAAAATTGCAATTCTTGTTCTGCTTTCTCACTTGTTACTTGAAGTTAGTCAACACTTCTATTCAATACCTTCACTATTATCAAATATATTTATTTTTTCTCTTGGAATTTGCTGTTATATTTTATATTTGCTCTGTATCGTATTTGCCAAATACTCTCTTCTGATCTGCAAATACTTGCTCAACTCTCAGCTCATCATCACCACTGGCAGTAGACAGCAGTGGTCTGTGATCTTTTAATTCCTGATCCAATGTTTTAACAGAAGAAATAAATTTCCTTAATTCATACACCATTTGAGTTTATTACAAAAGATGAGGTGGAAGTAGAGCAGTTCATACTTGGTAGCACTAAATAATTCCTTAGCTATTTAAAATAAGATTTCATAAGTTTAGAGATTATTTTTTAAAAGATCATAGATCTGAAAATCATTACATCTTATACTGTCTTTCTTTTATAAACTTTCCACCTAACTGTGATAATGCATATGTTTTAAAACCTATTTTTAAAACTTATCAGCAGGAAAAATTAATATGTGTAGAAAAATTTTCTGTGAGTTCGAACAAGCAGCTCACCAAAACTACTGCTAGCAGATCCAATAAGCAACTGGCTAATACCAGCCAAACTGGTAAAAGACATCATCTTGAACTGTGAAGACACTGAGAATCAGGTTGTAGGCTATACACTACTAAAGATATATGTTACTCAGCTGTTAACATTTAGCTATCCATACAGTTACATTTGTAAAAATCATTATCTTGTCTAGGTGTCATGGGATACTGTTTCCCAGGTCTTGTATTTAGATCATAATCAATATGATTATGCAAAGAATACAAAGCAAGGGGTATACCCCAGGCTTTCTAACTTAATTCAAAGTTGACAGGTGATTTTCATTAAATATCATATATTTAAAGGTAGGAATTGGAGATAATCCTCAGCATTTAATTACAAAAAACCCCCACAAGTTATGAAATATTTTGTTTACTAGGGAAGTATTAAAAAATATCTTGTATCAAAAGAAGGTAGGTTTTCTCCTAAATCCTCTCTCTAATCACCAGATTTCTGGTAACACCTGAATATGGATTATAGTTATGGTAAAGCTATTCTGCTTACTAAAATCAAGATTTACAATGCCATTGAGCACTTACTGTAAAGACAGTAAGCCTCAGATATTCAGCACTTCAATATCATGTTGTCACTTAGCTAGATGCAAAGTGCAACACTTTCCAGTAAACATGAGACTGATTTAATTTTGTCTCTGTTCACTTTATTGATTTAGTTGGAATACTGCTGAGTTTACTGTGCTCCATTCTAATTCCTGCCAGATTCTGCCTTCATTGCTCACACTGAGCATTATTTTACTCTTAGAGTAGTCCCATGGAGCTCAGTTGAGCACCACCATGAAAGGCAGAGCAGCAGAGTATGGTTCTGTTAGCACACAGTTGCATGCTTTTTAAATCCTAATATTACTTTATTGTTCTAAAAAAATGAGGAGAAAAAGAGATCTATGTAAATGCTCTACTTGCATTTCCATACACTGCAGAAACATATGCACATTCAAGTTTTAATTGTGGGGTGGTGAGCATTACCTGGAACTGACTAGAATCTTTCATGGGCTGAGAGAATTATTACTATTTTAAAGGGAATATTTACTTCTGTGAGCAAGAATAATGTAAATAGAGACCTCTCTTCCATGAGACACCCCTCTTTCTTGGTGATTTGAATTTAAGCAAGAAATTTTCTAAAAATGCTGCAGAATTATAAAAACTATTGAACTTCATCTAATATGTTCCTGAGAATAAACTCTGTGCCTCTTCCTTCCTTCTTATGGAGTGACTATGGAGTGATATAGCCCACAATAAACTACTGTTCTTGTGTCTTTTATAATATCAAACCAAATAGTAGCATGAATGCATCAACATAATTCTTATTAATTATACTTTCCTTGTTCTTCTGTGACTTTCAACATTTTGTTGTTTTTTTAATATAACTACCCTTGCACTTATGTCATAAAAAATTCTGCCTTTTTCTCTTTTTTTAATATTTGTATTCAAGACAAACAACAGGAGGTTGAAATCAGGCCATTTAAAAGAAACATCTGCTGACATTTATTCATATGCTACATGTTCCACTTTCATCATTGAATGTAATGATAAACACACATTCCAGTCAATAATGGCAATTCCCAGCCAAGCTTTACAAATGGTCTCTTTAACACCTAAATTGACAGCTCGGGAGAATTTGAGATAGAAGCTAAATATGGTACATTTGGACACTATTTCCCTGAGCCTACAATGACTGGGAGGCTTTAACAAACACATGCACTGTGGGTATGTGGGTATAGTCTTGACTAATACAGGTAACTATCTCGTTAGACATTTGTGTTTCATAAAGGACTCCTGAGAAAATAATTTTTTCTTGAGGAGTAACATTTTCTTCTTTGAAAAAAGTTTACTTTTTAAAAGAGAAATCTTTTATCTGCTTTGGCTTACTAGTTCTTATATTAAGCTTGCTAATTGCTGTTTCATTAAAGTAATTTTCTATAAATTTGCTTTTAAAGCAATATTGTCATGAGTTGTATTCCTTATTTAATTCATTTGGGTTTATGTGAGAATGTCTTAGAAGTTGCCATATTGCAAAATTTGGTCTCATTTGAAAGAAGTGTTCTTCAATTATGGGTAACCAAAGATGGTAAGTATAAAATTAATAGATAGGTAGAAACAAACAGGCTCATCACTTTGTGTACACACAAATATATTATTCTGAAACAACTATTTCTTTTTTAAATTTCTGTGTATATTCTTTTCCATTTTAGTTTAGATTTATTAACCTTCTTATAACTAAATCATAAACTGATTTTACACCAAGCAGAAAATCACAGTTTTTCCAAGTTCCTTCATGTGTAAATAGTTTCTCCCTTCAAAATTACTGTATAGTTCAAAAAAAATACATTCATTACTTAGCAAGAGGGAGGAGATTCTCTGAAATAATGAATATAAAAATAATTATAGGATCACAAAGTTATCTTGTATAGCATAATAAAAAGTGTTAGATGATAAGGTAATGCTATCTCTTGGTTGAAAGAAATTGCTTTTCTGAAATCTGTTCAGTTTAGTGTACCAAATTAGAATTGGTCCCATTATCCTTATGATGAAGTGCAAATACTGAGATTCATTCATCAGTCTTTTAATCTATAGACAGTTCATTGGAGTAGGGTAGCAAGTGTCACTGTTGGCAAAAGTTATATACTTCATGTCTGCCTACAGACTCAGCTCTGCAAATTCTGCAGTGCAGGATTCAGTTGATCTAACTTTGCCCTTAATGAGTGTTTACTGTGTTTACATGTCCTTTACTTTTCACTGACACAAAATTATTACTCAAAACCTCAAGCAATATTAAAAGTCTATGTTTTTAAGCATGAAAATCAATGAAATCAGTATCTGATAGTGCTTGCAGCACTACAATATAAATATCTTAAAAATACATGCATGCATTCAATGTGAATATAATATATCCTGGGATGTTTTACAGGCCACTGTAGAAAAACTGTTACAAATAAAGTATAAAAATCATAATATTTCTGTTGTTATTTAAGTGTTATTTAAACTATGCCAGGTGTCTGGAGGTTTGAGGATTTTGTTGTTATTGACATTTTTTAATACAAAATAAGTTGGCTACTTTTATTTACTTGAATTAATCTTTACCTTGAAGAAAAATAAAATTACAATAGGACTTCTGACTTCTAAATTAGTGGAACAGACAAATTCTGTAAAACATGGAGTTCAGTATCATTTAAATCTGAAGGAGTGCATGTTATATTGAAATACAAATCTGTATACCACTGCAAGACAAATCCAAACCTTAGGCCAGTGATCATAACAGAAATAATGTGCTAATATTATGTAAAAGTTGAAGGATCTGCAAGTAGAGCATTAGACAGTCAGTGCATGAATCTATTTAAAGCTGGAATTTTTTATAAAGATTGGGAATGAATACCAGCAATCAATCATAAAACTACATATATTTGCTAAATGCTGCCTACCCAATTGCAGGTGGTGCAAAAGGTAACTGTAGCCACAGGTTTTTCAGCCATTTAATTGTGGTTAGAAACAAGCTACAGTATGGCCTAAAAGAAGATGAAACTTTTTGATTCAGTTAAATGATGAAATTCTCCACTAAGATATCCAGACAAGTGATCTAGACTTGATATTTATGGGGAGTTGCCCTCAGATACATCAGAAACAATTTCATATCGATTAGAAAATTGCTGTTGTTCCCTAGTTTTCTATAATAGCAATCATTTCTCTTCTTCATGAAATGCAGTACTACTACACGTACAACATTATCAAGAATACTTCACTAGTTCTGTAACGAACGCTACACTAAAGCAAGCAGTTCCAGCATCAGGATTCAAAAATCATCATTCTCAGACAAAAATGTAAATGTTAATAGGACCCATTCCACCATACATGGAGAAAAAGAGCAAAGGCATAACAATGACATTTCTTTATTTACTAAAAGGAACTAGGATTGTAATATACTAACAATGAAAACCATAAATATTAGGTTTGTATTACTGGTAACACTGTCTTGCTTTGCAAAGGAGAGGTCTAAACCACACAGGTAAAGAAAAAATCTTATTCATGTTGTAAGTCAGTCTTCTAAATCAAATTCAGAGAAGACTTCTGAATGGGTGGATTCTTTGTCAAAATCTGATCTTTACCAGTCCCTGGTAAAAACAGAATAAAGCAGAATCGAACACGATTTCTAGAAAGACAGACAATGGTAACTGTTGGGCCCTTTTTACATTCCTCATACTATCCAGTCCAGAATGTTTAAACTCGGGTGAGTGTTTTAATGAAAACTAGGTTTAATTTAAGCTTCTATCATTTGGCTGATTATAGAGAATCCAAGAAAAAGGATGTGATGGCCTTTTTATCTTAGAAGATGTCTACTCTTTACATTATGTATCTTCCTCCAAAATATGCTTGTGAAAGTTTTGTTTAGATCACATTGTGTGCTCTAGAATAGCTCGGCTGTCCTCAGTTGAAAGATGTTCTGGACAAAAATTCATGGACCATGTTTTAGTACCCTAGTATTCAGAGCTGGTAAGTGAACACCACATAGAAGTAGCCCAAACATTTTGCAAAATCATAATTTTATTCTTATATGCAAATAATATTTTATTTAGGCTCTGAAAATAATTGAGAAGTGGCTGCTACTTTGTCAGCATGTGGCCACTAATATATCCAAAAACTACACAGGGCTGTTTATTTATGCATTTTGCTTGCTTTTTTTTCAGTTATTTCAAGACCTTTCAGAAGTTCTCAGGACTATTTCTGCCTACTTGGCTAAGATTGCTCTCATCTTGAGACAATATTGAACATTAATGAACTGTCAACAGAACTTACAATGCTACCTATGCTTGACTCAAAACACAGTGCCTGTGTAAGGGCAAGTGAGGAATTGAAGTCTGCACATTTGTCATTGTGTATTCATTTCAGATACTATTCTCCACACACAATTTTTCTTTTTAAACCCATTTAAATGGTAGTTGACATGAACCTGCAGATTAGCAAAAGCTGTAGTCATTTATGGGTGAGTTTTACTCCTTCTGACTTTTTTATTTTTTAAAAGAGAAAGCAAACATATGGACTCAAGTTTTTAAATGCTGTTATTAAGCTGATATATAAGCATGGTTGTAATTATGCAGAGTTTTCTCTAAAGAAAAACCCACAAACAAATAATAAAATTCAGGTGAATAACCTTTGATTACAATACTAATAAAAATGTTTATGTTAAACACACAAAGATTACTCTGTCTTAATAATAAAAAAATGAAACTCAGAAGAACAAATTCTGCCAATGAATGTTTCATGACTTCTAAATGGATATATTTTCCAGTGTGCTCTAGAAAGTTAATATGTTCTCAGAAGATTTCTTTAATTTAGTTGCTAATTTATTCACACTAATACAGGAAAAAAATACTGCAAAATTTTTCATAACAAAAAACTGTGCATATCTCTGTGTTTTAGCTGGCATGTGGTTCTACACAGATGGTTTGGGGCTCTCATTGCTGCAAAACAGATGGGCCTCCACTGTCCCTTACCAATCAAAAGAGAACTTGAAAATACAGGAATATCTTTACTTCCATTGTGTCCTGTAATTCAAGAAATTAAAAGCCTAAATATATAAATATGACTTCCTGTGTAAGATGATGGAGTATCATATGTTTAATTTAAACTATTTTTCTATATTTAATGTGAAAACTGTTGGGTGATAATGGTTTTCTTCCAAACAATAACTAAATATTACAAAAAGTATTGACTAGAATGAGAGCTATTGCTGTTAATCTTAGCTGTGTGATATTGTTGTATTTGTGCGTTGCTGATACTGTTTAAATATATTTTAGATGTGATACGATGTCATTCAAAATAATTACCAGCTTAAGAGAGCAGCTTGTTGACAGATCATCTTTTATTATTTTATTCACATACTGCACTGTATGACAGTAGCACAGACATTTATAGCATGAATATCAAATAACTTTGTTTTGTTCTGTAAGTATTTGCAATGGGTAAAAGAGTATATTTGGAGCATTTTTTCCTATTAGCACACCATTTACTGCTTCAGGTTGAAGAACTGAGATGAGGTATCAAAAAAAATGCTCCTGTGGCTATAATTAGAACTCCTTGGGATTAGAGAGGGAATTAGTCTAGGAGACGGATTCATCTTGAAATCCAAACACTGCTAGTGCCAGAGGAATATATTTACTGATTATCATATTACACATGGTGCAGACCACATGAGTTTGTGCCTGAGTCTTCAATACAGCTGCCACTTATCTTATAATTCTTGCCACTATTGCAGTTTCTATCACTTTGGAGCTAAATGTTTTGAGGAAATACCTTCAAAAATTGCTTTTTGATAAACCTTGTAACATGTTTTATGCCATATCTCAAAAACCTCCATAAAACTAAATGAGACTGCACATAGCCTCAGCTTCTGACTTAGGCCTGGCTGCAGTGATCAGTCAAAATGCTTAGAGATGCTAAAATATATATAGGTGTTATAAAATTCTATTCCCTTACACTTTATCATATGGCCATACAAGGCTTTAAAGCACATTGTACATTCTCTTTTAATGATATTATGTCATCTCAGTGATAGGCAAAGAAAAGTTCCTGACTTATATACTTGGTGACTTCTTAGGTGACTTTTTAAAAAAAAAAAGTGAATTGTCTTCCAGCTATACAAAATGAAGATAGTAATTTCAGAGCATTACATTAAGATAATGTATCTATTATAATAGTCCATGAATTATAACAGTGTACCATTTCCATCAGTGCCTTTAAAATTACAAACCTGGTGCCATTTAACTTCATTAGCAATGTATATTTTTATGATCCAATAGCCTTGTGTGGAAAGGAGTCACATCTTGCTGTGTCTAACTTAAAAGGAACAAGTCATCCAACTTACTTGAAACTATGCTGATTTTGTTGAATGCATGGAATGCTAATCAACAGAACATCTTTTCCTATCTGATCTACCTGAATAATTATAGTTTATCTTTTATTTGGTATATATTGTGAGTGATGTATTTTAACAGCAGAGTTAGTGCTGGTTCAAATACACTTTCTTTTGTGTAGGTGCAAAAAATCTTCTAATTGCAGGTGATGGTTTTGTTCTTTTTAGGTGAATATGCTGGACTTATTTTTTTAACTGTCATTTAAAAGGGAGTGGAAGGAACAGATTCAAATCATAATGTCAAGACAGCTCTTGGAGATCACATACATGTTAACATTTTTTGATCAATCATCCCCATGAAGCTACAAAAATTCATTTGGTCATGCCAGGCATTCAGATTCAGGAATTACATACTCTAGTTCATTGCTGAGGGAAATAATCATTTTGATACAGAGGAAATAAGAATTGCTATGCATCTTACAGTCCACTCTTCAAGTGAACTCTACAGTGATGCTAAGAATAGATTTGAGACTCCATAGCATGTTTGAGTGCAAATATTATATTCAGGATGAACTTACTAGACTACTTGAATGGAAAAGAACTGTACAGTGGGAGAAGTAGGAATGATGAGAATTCCATAGTCGTGTAACTGGTCATAAATCAGCAAGTTTGCTATATGTGTAGAGTAGCAGATGGGACTTTATCATTCTTCAGTGGCTTCTTTTGAGGACTGGAGGAAGAACACTGATGACTAACAAGGGAATTTGTCTAGTCTGTCTTGCAGAAAAGCTAATAAATGATTGGGATTTGAGGAAGGATGAGGTCAAAGGCCATGTGGCTTGTGGATATTTGAGGGTTAATGAAAAAGAACTGCCTTTTCTTATCAACTCATTAGGTAAAAGCAACATATAGTCCATTTAACCTGTCCTACTTTTTAGTACGTATACATTAATATTTTCCTTGAAACTAGTTAGGAATGGTTTAATTCCTCAAAAGTAGATTTTTTTAAGGAGTAGAAATGCTAAAATTGTGCTCACTGAATATGCAGTAATCAAATTCATCAAAGTCGTCATTTGTTATACAACAATATTAATTATATACAAGTGAGTGAGCACAGCTGAACTACTGGCCCCTTTTTAGGACTTTCCTTGACATTTGTGTTTTTATGCTTTTTACACTAAAATTGTCTGGCTCAGTTCATAAGTTAGAAAGTACAATTTTTTTTTCTTTAAATCACAGCAAGAAATGCAGAAATATACTGCATAGTGTGGAAAATAAGTAGAATTACTATAACTTTTTTTAATATCAACTGTCTGGAAAATATTTCAAATTACAAATGGCAGGGAAATTTCATATAAAAAATTCAAATACAATTAAAGCAAGTGTCATTTTCCCCCATTTGTACTTTATTTGCCTGTCATAAAACCCTATGAAGAAACATTTTGTCAACTAATAATTAAAAAAAATTGACTTGTGATTCAAAGCGTTAAAATATATTTTTTCAACACATGTAACTCAAGAAGTTTTTGCAGCACAGTTTCAGAACTCATTCTTGGTAAAAAACCTTATCTAATCCTGTTTCATCCTTTAAAACTCCTTACAGGCTAATCTCAAGGGACAAATTTAATACTTTGTAACAAAGCCCTTTCAGGCTCAATAGAGGAATTGTTAGGACAGCATGCAAGGTATGAATAAAATTATAATGCTACTTTTTACATGGTAAAGGGAAAAAAAGTCTTCTCTTGCAACCAAAAGATTAGACCTTCTTCCTTGGGTTAAACTTTTTGACCCGTGCTATATCCCAAGACACCTATTATACTGTTTTATTTGAGTCTTCTACCTCTTGTGAAGTAAACACTGAGCAAATATAAGTAAACAGTTTGTTTTAGCTGGAGATAGAAAGGCACTATTTAATTGAGTTTTGATGATAGATGTGCTCCAAATGGTGTAAACATCTTTGAAATGGTAAAATAATATTGTCTTATGGCATGTGTAACACTACACAAAGAAAATCAGTTTAGTGCTTTCTGAGTTTGCAGCATTTCTGCAAGCTGAAAAAAATGGCTAGGTATTCTAATGTGGAGAAGAACAAATAAAATTGCATAATTTCATTATTTAATACGTATAAACATTTATTTTCCTTAGCAATTTTTTAAGACTAACATTTGAATTTGTACTCAAATAACCTTTTAATGAATTTTCACATATTAGAGTTCTGTATAGTTTTTTTAAATAATCTTATCCAGTGTGTTGTTTCTATATTTTAGATTGCTATATCTTTTTCAAAAAGTGCATATTTGTGAGTTTATAAGATACATTTACTAAATATAAGACTCTTCTTGTCATAATGTAGATATAATTTAGCATACTTTATAATTTAATGTACATATCCTCTTCATACACTATATGTAGTTTTTATGTAATATGCTGGATTAATTTTAAATATATTATTGCACTCATACTTAGTTATGATTAGGAAAGAATAGTGTAGTAAAAAGAGCTATAAACATATCCCCCGCCCTTCCTTCCCCCCCCCGACATGGAATACTCTAACTGTGGAGTTTTGGAGAAACAGCAGTGGGGTTACCAACTAGATTATACTGAGTCTGTTTCTTCTTCATTCCAAGAACCAATATGTGGTCAATGGCAAAAGTTGCTTGCTGATGATGATAAGGTAGAATATTAAACTCTGTGATCACATGTATCTGAACTTAAAAATATAACTAATACTTTTTTTCCATTTGCCATAACATTTTTATTTTTTTTTGCTTTTTACTGAAGGGATGGAACGGGTTCCTTAAGAGCAATTTGAAGTCAAATACGAACTCCACAGTGAGGATACTCAGTACCTACAGGTTTTGCCTGGAGGGTTTGGATTGTCTTGCCACCATGTAGTCAAAGCAAATTGTATTTTTCCATTTCTTTCAATTCAACCTTCATCTAAATGCAGAAGAAAAACTCCAAGTTGATTATTTCTTTTCTTTACATTGTGTCGCAGTAAATTAAAACCTGTGGTTATGTGTAAGAATCTTTCTCATTACTTGTTTTTAAACAAATGATTTCCATAAGATAGAATGTCCTGCTGAGAGTATATCTCACTGTCTTCAGTGCTTCTTAGGGCCACACAGGGTAAAAACACTCTTACTGGAATGTATAACACTGAACAAGACCCTTAAACTCTTCATGCCCTAATGTTTCTCATTAAAAATACTCCTTCTGGACCAAAGCATAAGAAGGCCTACATAAACACAATATTGTTTTCTTTAAAACACAACACGAGTTATAGTTTTAACGGGTGCCTTATTTGCTTATCTATCTTAAGCACTACCTTGTCTATAAAGATTCAACCATTTTCTGTTTCAGGCAACTTACTCTTAATCACACCAATTATTGTGATCAATTGGGAAGCCAGTCCAGATGAAAGATCTAGGCAAAATGAACAGGTTTGATTATGCTCCTTGTGGAATTGTTGTATCTTTATAGAGTGTATACAGAATGCTATGATTCTGACTGTACATTTTGTACACTCTAGCCTTACTTAGTCAATTATTTAAAATGAAAGCAATGAAAAATCAGACCCGTGGTTGTTTCAGATAGAGTAATTTGGCTTCATTTATTTCGAAGCAATTATGTGCATACTAAGCCAGGTTAGAGGTGTACTCAGTTTAATTAACAGTCAAAGAGAGAAACATATGAGTACTAGCGACAGTCTTAGGAACCAGCAAGTGTGAAATACCCTAATATGTCAGATACAAACCTTACAAGTCCCAATTTAAAACTGGGGAATTACACCTCACTACAGTAATTCCTAGCCTATGTCAACGGAAGAAAATTACCAAAGTTAAACATACTTATCACTATTTTCTATGTAAATCAATTCCCATTAAAAAAAAGGGTAATGATTAAGATTTTTCACTGTTAGTTGAGGTACTTCTTGCTATTGACTATACAATTGGATTTTAAACATAAAGTGGTAGTCTCTTTTACTTTGCCAGTTACTGCCAGTAACATCGACTATTCCAAAATTTTTGTCGCAAAAGAATAATGCTAAGCCTGTATGCAAAACCCATGGACATAACACCTTTCTTTGTACTTATACAGCCACATGGACAGCAGTTACATTTCTGTCACAATTTTCAAAAACAGACTTCAGATTAATGTTTGCTAAATATTTGTCTCTTCACTAGAAGTTTATGGGCTATCTCACAATAATTATACATTAAAGTACTGAGTTCTTTTATACAAGACTATAACTTTTTTCCTGGAAGATGATTAAAAGCTATTTTCAGTCAAACATGTTTATTAAGCATTTTTATGTTGCGAATATGGATGACAGTAAAGAAAGTTAATTTGGGATTACCAATAGATGGTGGACTGTCTACATGACTGGAATGTTATAATCACAGATGTCCAGATGAATTAGAAGAAGGTCTCTAAAGATGTCACTTCTTTATTAAACATCCTCCACAGACAACAGTCTCAATTAATAACATATATTTATTCGGACTTATTACACAAAGCTGGGATAAATTATGAAGGATGCTGACTTGAAGGAAAAGTTAAGTTAGAAATATGTGAAATTAAATTGGCAAATTTTTAGAAGCTACTCTTGATGACAAAAAATGCTGTTCCATAATCAAGAATGAAAATAACTTAGGTTAATATTTATTATACGCACTGAAAAAAATCTATGTTTTATAAATTATCAGTAAGAATGTAAATAGAAAATAAATGCAAATAAATACAATTAATGTCAATTATAAATCAAAAGGTGAAAAAAATTACAAAAAGGGTTAAAGACAGCATGGAATATTCCATGCCAAGCATAGCTACCTTCAATATGAGGAATAAAAGAATACTATTAATAAACTCCAGTAATACTGCAAGCTTACTCCTAGATATTGATGATTAAAATAGTAGAAACACAGAAACTATTTAAATAAACATTTTTAATAAAGCTTTATTAGAATATAAAGAAACTAGCTGGCCTTTTTTCTTAAAAAATAATGTAGAATATATATTCTACCATTCTATTCTGGAATAGAATAGATAGGATAGTATTTGTTTACAAGTATGTACAAATTATTTCCATCATCTGAGCACATAATCTGTTATGAAATCCTACTTTTCACAGAATGGAAACTCAGGAAGTGTAGGAATATAACTAGTGTGACAAGAAGGAGAAGTGAAAAAATCAATACTAAAGAGACCTTTTTACTATAAAGAAAGCTTGCTGCAAAAGTTGATAGCAACTTCATTTGTTAACGAACTAAGATATAATAACTACACTCAGCATAAATCCATGGAAAATATGTCTTTTCAGATAAAAGTAATTTCTTTTTTTGGTGAGATTTCAAGATTCAGCATTAGCAATAATTGTATAAACATAAGACACTCAAGTTTTTGGTGGATATTAGCACTGATAGGTAGTTTTAAAAAGTGGACATCAGTGGAAAATTACTGTTAAATGGAGTATTTCTAGCATGCTTCCCTAGTAACTGGGACAAGTCCTAAAGCTTTTCATCACAGATATTTAAGTACTATAACACCCTGATAAAATTTCCAGGTGATAAACCTTGGTAGGGTAACAAATAAGGTCAGAGTTGTTTGATACTCCTAGAGGGAGTATAAGACAGAAAGGGACCACTATGGTCCTCTTCTCTGAGCTTTAATATAGATAATAATTGACTTCTCTGAATCAATGTATTTGAACTAAAAGTCTATCTCAGAAAAATATCCAAGCACATTAATGATGCACTGCACTGCAAACCATTGCTATCCTGAGTAAGTTGTTCCAGGAGTTACGTATTCTAATTATTTTAAATGGGTGCATTATCCTGAGTCTGAATTTGCCTGGCTGCAGGTTGTAACTCTGGTCTTGCAGTTATGGCAATGCAGTTTTCAGTGAGTTGATGAGACTTGCAGGTACTTCTCTCTGCTTTTAACATTAGACAGTCCAAGTTACTTCCTACACCACAACTTTGTGTTAGAAAGGGATGAATCTTGACCTACATTTCAGGCCTGAAGTTTACCTGAAAGAATCAAAATAAGTAATTGTCATCGTTATGACAATTATGACAAATGAAGCTGGTGAAGGAGCTGGAGAAAAGGTCTTATGAGGAACAGCTGAGAGAGCTGGTGTTGTTTAACCTGGAGAAGAGGAGGCTGAGGGAAGACCTCATTGCTCTCTAAAACTAGCTGGAAGGAGGTTATGGAGAGGAGTGCTAGCATCTTCTCTCAAGTGACAGGGGACAGGACAAGGGGGAATGGCCTCAAGCTCTGCCAGGGAAGATTTAGGCTGGACATTAGGTGCTGAGGGGCATGGTTTAGTGTTTGATAGGAATGGTTGGACTCGATGATACAGTGGGTCTCTTCCAACTTGGTTATTCTATGATTCTATGATTAGAAACACGGTTGTTCACTGATGTTTCTACCAAGATGGGAAAAGACCTGGCCTTTAATACAATAAAGACAGCAGAACTTTTCCAAGAGTATACTATTGATCCATGCTGATCTACTTTGGAAAATGACAGTAGGTTTCATGTATCTAGTTATCTTTTCTACAGTTTCTTTGTATAAACCCCAGAAATGAAAGCATACGTAAATACACTTGAGCAAATAACAACAGAAATCAGAAGGGGGCATGGAGAACTGTGATCAAACAAGAAAAGCCCATTAAAAAACAGGTAGAGAACTCATAAGGTTCTGCTTCATAGGAAGCAGTTTTCAGCCCAGGAGGTTCCTGGAGTGCATG
>WAAB01032518.1:0-14811 GCA_013389865.1 Piaya cayana | reverse complement strand
CAAACTGTAGAAGCAGAAAAATAGGCAATGGTGGCTAATTTAAGGGTGCCAGGAGAATATAAAATCTGAGTAGGTGAGAAAGCAAGACCAACTAGCAAACAGTCAACACTGTAAGGGGTGCACAAGCAATGTAATTTTGATGCTATTTAGTTGTGGACAAAGGCAAAATGCCCTCCAGAAAGAGGAAGAATACTTTTGAACTTGCAGAAGAAAAGATAATTTTGGCTGCTAACTTTGAAATGAAAGATTTAAAAACAGTGTGGGAAAACACAAGATAAAACTAAGACTTTAACAAGGCTGTAGCCACTTTCACTGTTAGCTCCTTTATCTTTTTTTTTTTTAGTTATATATTTTTCCAATCTTGTGAAGGAAAAGCTACCAGATTTGACTGAAATCTATAAATCCATGGGAAAAAAAAATCTTGAAATAAAGGTATTTTTTATGCAAAAAGATCATTGGGACCTTAATGCCTGGCAAACATAATTTCATGACCTTGTAAACTAAGGTAATAAATAACAAAAGAGTAGAAATGACATTATGCATGTTAAACTGAACAGTAAACAGAAGGAAATTATAAAAAAAGTAAGTATTTCTGTATTTTTTTTCACTATAGCATAAATACAATCATGTTCAATAAAAGTTTATTAATAAAGTGTGTTGACCACGTGTATGTGACATGAATATTGCTGTGTATTTATCATCTGTTTTCCATTTTAAAAATAAAGCAAGAATTAAGTGACCTGAGTACTATATCGTGGACAAAATGGTTATAAGTAACAGTAAAAAGCTAAAATAAAACAGAAATAAATGACTGCTAGCAATAATGTGTGTTAGAAGGTGCTTTTTGATCAGCTAAGAGGAAAAGAAAAAGAAAGTTCGCATCAACTTGTTAATTGTTGGAAAGTTGTGAACTAGGCACGCAGACGCAAACTTTGCAAATAAAGTACTTCCAGAAGTAACAGGGGAAGTTAAACAAACTAGAATGGAAAAGTCCTAAATATCATGCACAACTTAGTCATCCGTGTTTAGAAATATTTATTCAAAGTGGAACAGAAGTAGAATAAAGCTCTAATGTTATGTGCCATGGACAAGGACCATGGACTTCCTTGAATAATAAAGGCAACAAGGGAGCATGGCAGCAGGCCAGAGCTGATCGGTCCTGCTTCCTAACCAGTAATTAGTTTCATAACAGCACTGCAAAACAAAGCTAGAGTACTCCCCATTCCAAAATAAGCCTTTTGGTGCAAATTTTTGGTTCTCTGCTGTGTACTCTAATACACGGAATAGATGGGCCCTGAGAGGAGTTGATTTGGCCAGCAAAGCCAAGGAGTGCCTGGGGCAGAAAGCAACTACTCTCTACAAATGCATCAGCTGTTTAAACAGAAAAAAAATTGGAAAATAACAGTGTTAGATAACAGACGGTACTGACAGAGAAATAAAAGTATTTTCTGACTGTAGAAATCTCATTCTGGAGACTGGGAGGATGTTGCTAGCGCTAGATGACTTTGAATCTTGAAATAGCTCCCAGTCAGCACTGGAGAAGCAAGAATCACAGCTAACTTTTGCAGGAAATTTTCTTGCCATGAAATGACATCAAGCTTGATTCTGTCCTCAGAGCCTATATCATTTTTTTTCCTAAAAATTATTGAGTAAATCCTTTATTGAAATGCCTTCCTGTTATTTCATTTAACTTGCTTCTAATCCTACTTTTAAAATCTCATTCTCAATCTCTACTTGTTTCCATAATGCTTTCTTTACAATCTGTTTCAGGAAGACACTTCATACAAGGAGAAATTATAAGTTGGGAATTAGATTTGGACCCCAATAAAGAAGGATAAACTGTCTACAGAAAAAGGAAGTAGAAGTCAGATGCAAATTTAGTATGACAGCACAGTCATTGGATACCTAAATACTCAGTAATGTGTTTTTGAGAACAAATAGAACTGTGGGAACAGAGATAGGTAGAGAATGAAACTATAATTAAAGAGAAAAATCAGAGATTTGGAGACCAAATTTCAGCTATCTCATTTGCAGCTAATTTTTGGCAGAAATTCAGATTAAGTCAAATGGTTCCATTCCTTTCAAAAGAAGATTGTTTGGTTTAGATTTTCTCTCCAAACCACGACTAGAAACTGTTGTTTTCCTGTTGATGCTGTTATTTACCTAGAGTTCACGCAGAAATATTGCCCTGTTTGACTCTGGAAAATTTGGTCAGTGAAATAAAGCTATGACACTTGTCTAAACAAAGCAACTGTCAGATCATATCACAGGCTCCTTCTAAATAAAAATCTGCACTGCTCCAAATTTGTTTTTCTTTAATGAACCTAAGCCTTTCCACTGTTATTTTTCATTCTTTCTAAAAGCACTGGAAAATGCAATACATTACTCAACTGTGACCTAGCATGTCCTAAGGTGCATATTTTATTGATGTAAATAAATGAGATTCCAGTCTACCCAAACTCTGATGTTTTGATTTTATAGAAATAGTGTTTACTTTGAAAGTCATCATTAGTGGAATGATTATTTTCCCTGGGGTCTTGGACAATAATCTGGATGACCACTGCTAGCAGCCTTCTTAATATCAGTAGATTCACAGGGTGGTAAAACCATTAGATTCTGGGGTATGAGGAGGAAATAATTAATAGTTTAATGTTTGATGTTTGTTCTGTTTTACTACAGTATATATTTTTCCTTCTATTGAAAGAAAGCGGCTCAGAAGTGCATTAGTTTCATGCTTGCATAAATGCAAAACTCAGCTGTTAAATTACAGTGTTAAACTCCAGTATTACTTGGTATGAAATTAAAATGAATGAGACACTGGGAATTTTCAATTATTGTAACAAAATAATATAAAAATGTACATCTAACAGTGGACAGATCTTGAAGAATTGTTGTAGATGCTTTCCTGCTCTTTTGATGTAAACTGTCTTTTTGGCTTTCTTCCTGGATATCAATCTTGGAAACCAATACATGTGTAAATTCTATTTCCCTTATTTCTGCCTTTAGGTGCTACCCAGTAATTTTTACTAACAGGAATTCATTTTAAAAAGGTCACTGACTTAATTAAGTAGTTTTCAATGTTTATGTCCATACCTTACCTTGAAAAATAGATTTACATTAACTAGGTATTCATCAGTACAAATTAACTGGAAATATTAAATGCCATATCAGTACACAAAGAAATGAAAAATGTGCTGTTACTGCTTTGGAGGGGGAAAAAAAAAGAATAATGTGCTGAATTAGTGAAAAGGAAAAACCAAAAACATTTGTAGCTTGGACATCTAAGAAGCCCAGATGAATCTTAGTGATTGATCCTCCCTGCTGTTTTTGAAGCCAAGCAGATAGGGTGGGTTTTGACAAAAGTTCCATTCCTTGTTAAAATATATGTATCACATACAATATAAAGTTAAAGATTCTGGGGTGTTTGAGTTACATAATGAAAAAAAAAAAACTATATACCTGTATTGGATTTCTTCACATTTAAATACATCTTTGAAAAGAATGGCTGGCAACACTGGTCTTCTAGCAAAGGCAGATAATAAGAAACTTTAGACATGAAAAGAGGCTGATTTCTGAAATTGTTACCCATTTAGAAGTGGAAACTATTTTTAGTAAGCCTACAGACCACAGCTGTTTCACTGCTTTTTGTATTTTTATATAGGGAATAACACATAGGCCATACAGGCTTCCTGGCATTGAGGAATCAAGTGCAATAAAAAAGGACAAAAATATCATTGCATAGCCTAGAGTTTCTTTCTCAAAGAAACTTACTTAGTGTTGAAGTATAGTAGAAGAGAATATAATTCTGATGGTTAAAATATGCATTACAGCCAGCCTGGGACAATAAAATCCAGAACTACCTAATTTGTTGCTGCACAGTTTGTATTTATTTTTTATCATATGGAATTAGCTCTTTGTGTACCACAGATACTTCAGACAATTAATGAGCTCTGTTCATCAGAACTATTTTTTGGGATGTTTTGACAAGATGTCAGAGTCCAATCTATTCAGCCATGTTCTTTTAGATATTCCATGAATTAATGGTGTAAGGTTTAATTTGTAATTTACTTAATTTTAGATATTTTATATTAAGTGGGATTTTTGATTTAGAACAGTGATACAAAATATGTAGAAGACACAATATAAATGTAAGTTACACTTAGCTAAGTACAGTTCAATCTCAATACCAATGTGAATCACAGAATGGTTAGTGTTGGAAGGGATCTCTGAAGGTCATGGGGTTCAAGCCCCTTTTCGATCATGGCCACCTAGCACCAATTAGCCAGGATCACGTCCAGACAAATTTTGAATATCTCCAAGAATTAAGGTTCTACAACCTCCCTGGGCAACCTATGAAAGTGCTTAGACACTCTTACAGAAGTGTTTCCTGATGTCCAGGAGAAAGCTCCTGTCTTTCCATTTATGCCTATAGCCTCTTGTCCTTACATCAGGCACCACTGAAAAGAATCTGGCTCTGATCTTTTTGAACCCAGCTTTCAGTTATTTATGTGCATTAATAATATCCTTTGAGTCTTCTTTTCTCTAGGTTTATCAGTCCCAATTCTTTCCACCACCTTACCAGGGATTGATGGGAAGCTGATTGTCCTGTAATTCCCAGAGTTCTTTTGGAAAATTGGAGTTTCTTATACTCTTTGAGCACTTCTTTTTATGTCATGATCGACTAAAGATTACTCAGAATGACCTCGCAATGACATCTGCCAGCTCGCTCAGCACTCATGGAAGCATCCCATCAGGGTCTATGGACTTACAGAAATGCTTCCTGCTGGTTTTGACATCCTTGACCATATTCATTTGGGCTTCTTTGTTCATCTATGCAAACCTCCTGGCGTTTTTTTGCCTGACTTTGTATTTTTTATGATGCACTGCTTCTGAGCTTGAAAGAGATGATCTTTGAAAATTAACTAGCTTTCTTGATGTCCCCTTTTCTCCTGGGCTTTAGCCCATGGGACTCTTCCAGCAGATCCCTGAAGAGGCCAAAGACTGCTGTCCTGAAATCCAGAGTTTTAAGCTTGCTTTTTTTCCCTCATCCTTTCACTCAGTATCCAGTCTCAAAATCACTGTAGCTGAGCCTGCATTTGATTTCCACATCCCCAGAGAACTCCTCATTGTTGACCATTACGACATCAAAGTACCTCTCCTCATTGGCTTCTCTGCCACTTGGACAAGGAAATAATCGTCAACACACCCCAGGAACTGCTAGGATTGCTTATACTTTGTTGTGTTATCCCTCCAGCAAGTTTCAGAGTAGTCAGTCTCCCATGAGGACCAGGACCTGAGTATGTAAGGCTGTTCCTATCTGTATGTAAAGTGCCTCATCCATATGTTCTTCCTGGTGCCTTATAGGAGATACCCACTACAGTGTTATCTTTACCCATCCTTTAACCCCAACCCACAAGCTCTCTGTTATCTCCTCACACATCCCTCAGCAGAGTTCCATGCACTCCAGCTGCTCATTCATGTAAATGGCCACTACTGCTCCTTTCCTTCCCACCTCATCCCGTGTCTCACAGTCCAGTCATGACAGTCATCCCACCATGTCTCCATAACCTCAGCAAAGCTGTAGCTCTGCAACTGCACACAGATCTCTCTTTATGTTTACTCCTTCTACTATGTACATTAGTGTACAGACACTTTAGAGGGTCACTCCAAACATCCCATTAACAGTCTCTGTAATATATTCAATGACACAGTGCTGGATGTCCACAGCCACTGAGAAGGAATACATAGGCTGAAGCCAATATATGCCCATTGCTTTCTGCAAAATACTATTGTTAGTTATATAGTTTTCATATTTTATGTTGAACTGAGTCACATATTCACATCTTCCACCATGCTATCTTGGCTAACTCAGGGAGACATTCTCACTTTTTTAATGAACTCATGGAGAAACATTTACACCACCAGCTGATCCACTCTGCTGATATAGCTTTTTATTTAAAGCAAAAGCTAATCTCTGGTCACCTTTGTATTGAGATAAAGTCAGCTTCTTTGTAACAGTTGCAGTCAGTCACACCTGGAGTTGTTCTCTGAGCTTCATGGGCACCATCACCTTTGCCCATCTCCACTGACCCTTCTTTAATTTTAGGGTTTTATTGGTAAGTTACACAAGGGGGAAGCAGTTTCTGTATGTTTGTAATGTAGAAAGAAACCTTTGCTAGATTACAGGTTTAAAATGTGTTGGATTATGTACTTAAAAAAAATATTTTGTTGGAAATTGCTAATAAAAGCTCTGACACTTTGAAACTTTATACTTCTAGAGTAGAAACTGCTTCCCTCTTCATTTATTCAGTAGTGTGATTGAAGTACTAAGAATTAGTTAACATAATAACAGAACAAGACAATAGACCCTTCTGCTGACTTTTACTGAAATATGAAATTGTTACATTTGCACAGCAGTTCTTGACATATAAAACACATCTAATTTGCAGGTGATACAAAATGCTTTCAACAAATTTAGTAATCTGAAATTTATGGTACAGTTTAGGTATATAGTTCAAGTGAGAATAATGGATGGAAAATACACGCAGATTAGAAGTATACTATGTATTTAATTAAATCATTGTCACAAAAAATCCCAGAACAAATAAACTTAATTTGGACTGAAGCTGAGAAATCAATTCCTATGCATGTAGGAGCAGTAAGTAGGGAGATAAGTAAGCATGGGGCATATGGCATTCTGTGGCATGCAAATCACACAAGTCTGGTAAATCTCCTCCAATGATTTTCATTATTTTGACCTTGGGTCAAGAAAGAGGAAGTAGATAATTGATCCTGTGCTCGTTTACAGCTTGATTAGTCTACTAAGGCTGCCATACAGTTGTGCATTACCATATAGTTTGGAATTGCTAACTACTACAATGTTAAGTATTATGAGAAGCTAAACATGACAAAGCAAACTTCTATCTTGCCCTTCTGTTTCTTCTCATGCTAGAGTATTAAGCATAATCTAACCTCTGGAGGCAATTAACCAAACAGATTTAAGTGTATCATACAGTTGACGTCATTCTTTCTTTTCCATGTTATTTTTACACCTGATTTCAGAACAATTTCCAACAATTCATTGTGGAAGCAGAGTCAACCCTAAATTGATTTGAGTGTACAAACATGATCTTCCTACAGGGGACTGAGAACTGCTAACTTTGACTTATTTACTTTTGCCAGAAATAGTCATGTCTGTCTCTCCACTTTGCACGGTTAAATTTCTGATTTCCCTTAGTCATTCGGCCAAGACTATGGAACAAATTTATTGACACTAAATCTTACTTCTGGCTTTGACACTACAAGTTCAAATAGTGTTTATTTTTTAACTCATGCCATCTATAACAACTGAGTTTGGAATGTCTACATAATAATTGAAACACATCAAGATTGGATGTCAAGGCTTCTAAAGGACTCTCTTAAAGTTATGGTTGATTAACCGGCCTGTTCCCACAACAGACTTAAAACTCCACTGGAGTTTTCTTCTTAGAATGCTAAAACCAACATAAATTGATACAAGATATTTGATCTTTCCTTATAAACTGCTGAAAATATTTTATATTTCTAAGTTCCAACTTTGATATCTCTGCTTTACAATACATTTCTGACATTTCCAGATCATGAAAGACCAACGCTGATGGTTAAGATCAGAAAAAGTTTTATTAAAATGGTAAAAGAAATTCATAATTTTTAGGCATAGATAAAACTATCCAGTATGAAAAAGAAACTAATCATTATACTGTAGAAATATTTTTTCCTGTTTAATTAGTTGTGTGTCAGCTCACAGTCTTTAAAATATATGTTCTAATCCTGGAAAAATGTTTACATGTGCTTGAATTTATGCACCTTCAGGACTGACATCACAGGAACTTTTGTGTGTAGAGTAAAATACGTACAAAAATATTCTAGACTTCAGTGTAGTTAAAGATATGAGAAAGTAATGCTCTCCTGGCTGCAATGAATTAGGATACTTTTGAATAATAAGTTGATTTTAAAAATTGCATAGCTAGGTGAATAATTATGGGATGATTTGACTTTTAGAATATTCAGATTACAATTAAAAAATAAATTCAGTTGAACTCTGCTTTAGGAAGGAGTAGACATAACTAATGCTTATTTCTAACTTCCTTAGAGTAACGTAGACATGTATCTCACACAGTTATATTATATATGCACAAATTATAAAAAGGGCATTCAGAAATATATTTTTAATGTAACTTTGCCTCTTGCTGCCTTTCATATAGGAACCATGCTCAATTCTCACTTTGTGAGCATTTATGCATTGCTGAGGCAGGGTTATATAGTATTACCCTAATGACTATAGGAAACTGCCAAAATTCCAACCACTACTCCAGGACAGCACGAGTTCACCTAAGGTTTTACATCGTATGTCGCAGTCTGCTGCAGATGTCTCAGGTGCTCAGGTGTCTCAGATGGCACTAACTGCTTCTGTTTAGGCCCTTGAAACACACCCTGACAAATTTCAACAGATGATATTAGCTGCAGTGTGCAAATTCAGGATTCACACTGAATAACTAAATATCTGTAACAAATTATAGTCTGCAAGACATCTTAAATAAGAACAAATGTGTCAAATTCTTAGAAAAAGGAGGGAAAAGATGTGTAAGAAGGGGAAACAGGACAGCAGATGAGGTTTTGGACCAGATAATAGGAAAGTGGAAAAGATTCTGGGGAAGAAGCCAACAATTCATCTGCTGGTTATTAATATTGTTAGATATGGAAGTCAACACAATTGTACCTCTTTCTCCTCAAAATGTTGTAACTAGAAATGACCTAAAAGGTTTTTGGCAGGGAGAACAAAACCTTGGCTAAGCAAAAGATTAAGATGGAAACTGAAGCTCTTTCAAGTCTTTTTCCTATTTTCCAAAAATATTATTTTAATTTTGAGGGTTTTTAAAAATATTTGTCATTTTCTAACAGGATTTACCATATATTGCTTCGTTCCATTTTTTTCTATGCCTGTTGAGATAATAGTTCACTTTTATATCAGAAATCAGGGCTTTAAGAGTTATTTAACATAAGATGTTAGTATTTACTGAGCCTCAACAGTGTGTTTTACACATCACTTCTGCCCAGAGGACTCTAGAGTCCAGCTAGGCTCAGACAAAATAACTTGGAGATCAAAGTAAAAGACCTAATTGCAGCAGAAGCCTGGGGTCCTAGGATAATTTGCCTGCATTGGTAATGCAAATGGCCAGGGGCTGGTTTGAAGACAAGACAGGGAAAGGCTTATAAACCTTTAAACCTTGAAATAGTTTACTCAACAAGAAAGCATGTTAGTGTGTCAATGCTGCTGTTTATTTTACATTTGCTACAAGCACAATTATTCTTGATAATCTTCCACTGTTGTGCTTTTTTGACTGCATGCTTGTTGAATTTTTCAATATTACATCACATTTTCTATCATATGTGAAAAAATACCTCTTTATTCTTCTTTGAAATCTCTTCAAAAGTTTTACAGAAACCCTGATCAATGACAGATAAACATGTGCTCAATCACCTCTATACTGCCTATAACATTCTTGTTAATATTATATGACCTGTACACTTGGTTCCAGTAGCTGAAGATTGGCTCTACCTCTTCAACAATTTATCTTTCTTTAAAAAAAAAAAGAAAAAAAAGTTCATTAATTCTTGACATGGACTAGCAGATATCACACTACACAAAGACCTAGTAATAATGAAACAGAAAGTAAAAGCTAAATCATTTGGGTGCGGATATTTGCCTAGTAAGGAAGTAGCAGTTAGTATTAAAGAAAAACGCTAGTTACATGAATAAATCAAAAGAATCAAACTGATTGCTGAAAAATAATAGAAGAAGGATTTGGTTTTTATTTTTTTTAAAGACAGAGGTACAACTGAAAAACAACAATAACTTTTCACTGAAGCTTTGAATAAAATTATATTCTAACCTGGACAATTTAGGCATGCTTTGAATAACTGCACATCATTCTAGTTAAAAATGATTCCTTTTTATATATTCCTATTTTGTATGTATGCTAATAGTATGTAACAGAACTTTAATTTAAATGTTGTCTAAATTCTCCACGTAGGGTATTTGAGGGACAGGGACAATTCTACAGGGAAAACAAGGAATTAAAAATACTATACTTTTTATTTCCCATGGTGTGAAAGATTTCTTTGGCAAAGATGGATCACAGTAGCATGTCTTTCCTTTTGAGGAAAGGAAAGGAAAGGGAACCAGAACCAGTTTGAGTGATACAGTAGAAAACAAGAAATAAATATATAGGTTTTTATTTTTACTAGAATAGTAATTGCACCAAATGCAATAAGTGATATCTGTGTATCTATCTTTTCTTGCTGTTTGTAGCTTCATACAGATTAGATTAGTCTAAAGCACAGTTAACAAAATTAAAATGGGATCTGTGAAACAGTGGGATACATGGGAGTGGGCATTATTAACCCTTCTTTGGGCCTGCCATGTCAACACAATTTTAAAAAAAGAGAATTATCAATAATTCAATTTTACATATGGTAATTTGAGTCTCAGTGCAGGGAAGTAATTTGCCTGAGATTGGTTTCTAATGCAATAGACAAATGACAAGTCAAACTCAGGCCTCTCAAGCCTCCATTATGGGTGTATGATCGCATCTCTTGAATTATTAGGTAGAGAGTAAAATCATTCTGTGCCAATTAGTTCCTTCTGAGGGCTGATCTGTCATCCAGTCCTTGTTTGAGAAAACATCATGCCAAGTGGCTTTCTATAATTGATTAATGAAAATCTATAGCTGTATGCCTTGTATTTTGCCTTGTATTTTGACACTACTTTTTAAGGACCTCATTCGCTGAAAACACTTACAGAAGAATAGTTCAAACAAACAAACTAATAAACAAGCTGACTTCCATAGGAAATTTTGCTTGTGGATTCCTAGATGATTTTTTACAAAAACCCTCATAAAGGCTAAACTTGTCTACATAAAAATTCAATATATAAAAATTAAATTTTACAGTACTGCATAGAGGTCATAATACAATATTTTTCAAGGGTTTCTAGGAAAACCCCCAGCATTCTGTGGTATACCTATACTGGTCTGCAATTTTATAATTACCATCTACAGCACGTGCATATTGGAATAGTCAGTTTATTTGTACAGAGGCTTACAGGTCACTGTGGATGTATTCTTTCCTTGTTCTGGGAAACCAGTGCTACTGAGTGATAAGCCAATATCTCAATTTGTCCTTCTCAGTTCATGAACTTGTTTAACTTTGGTTCAGAGATCTCCACACATTATGAAAAAAAAATTGTTCTGGACCAAAGTTCTAGGAAAACTATTGTTTAAAGATACTGGTAAATTTATATAAAGATTTTATTGGCAATATGTCTATCAAATCAGTTGGATGACATTCTTCTTTCAGTTACACAATTGTAATTCTGATTCTACTGACAACAGCTCAATTGACTTATGTTAGAATTGACTGTTAGACTCAGGTTTACACCTTGTTAAAATCTGTTTACACTCTTTTGTGTATTACTTGGAAATTACCTCTAGGAACCTGAGAGAGTGTAATTTATAAAATGAAATGTCAAAAAAGTGAATTTAAAGCAGCTAAAAAAAAGCAATGTAACTATTTGAATGGAAAAAGAGACCTATTCTTAATTTAATTGCACTTCTTTCTAAAAGATTGGTATGTACCTGACCAGAGTAGATTCCATTATATTCATGCATTGGTAAAGAGGTCAAAGAGAGTCTGCAATTGATGAAGCTTGAGTGAATGTAATGGTGGTTAATTATGCCCCTTTCCACAGTCTCTCAGCAAAATTTTGTGGTATTTTTGTTTTGTCTAATGCACAAGGTTTAAAGTGCAGATGTGTTTACATTTTCTTTGAAGTCCTGCTTTATGCAGCAAAAGGGATTATTTTTGCCTTTGTACATAGTGCATACTTACATTTATGGTAACTGAGTCACCCATGTTCTCAACCCTTGTTCTTCCCTCATTTGTTACATGGCACACTTGTTCAGTGGCCTGGAAAATCCACTGCCATGTGTTATACAAGAGAAATATTAATAGGGAGAACAACAGGTTCTAAAGTAACTGAATGCCTGTTTTGAAAATGGAATTATTTCAGGAGAATGGGGACGTTTGAATTCTGCGGTTTGCCTCTCTGTGCTATGAGACCATGAAAAAACTGTGCAAGAGCAGTGTTTGAGACCTCTGTATTTCTACCTAGAGTGAACAGAACACACGACCCTTGTTTTTTAAGGAAATGTCATTTCTGTGATGTGCTGCTAGCTACTATCACACATCTCCAAGGTGGCATTTAATGCAGTCTCTCGCAGAGCTAGGTTACGTGCTGAAAAGAGCAGCACCTTACAAAAGCCTTAATGATTGGGGAAGTATTTTCTCAGCTGACAGAAGGGCCACAAGCCATCATTTTCAACCTGCAGCTATAAAATGAGGGATCTTCTGTAAAAGAACTCATGGCATGTGTGAATCTGGTTATCAGAAACACTTTCCTCTCTTCTTTTTGCACACAGAATGAAAAGTGAAATGTGAGCTAATAAAACCTTGTGGTAGCTCAACTGGAAAGTCTGGGGTCTGATTTAGGTCAGGAATCAGGATTCATCACCTCAGAGTCTGCAGTTCATCAGAGTCTGAACTTTTGATTCAAATACAGATTTAGCCAAATTTATATGTTGCTTTGATAAATGTATAATAGCTGAAAAGACTAAATAATGGATGTGGATTTATTGCTTAGTTATTTTTCTGGTCCTGTTGTTGTATAGAGCACTTCAGAAATAGAAGTGTATGCATTTCACTTAGAAATAATACTGGAAAAGAAAAGAACTATAAAATAGTATCCTGCTGGATGGGATTGCAGCCTCATATATTTTAACTCATCTTCTCTTCTGGTTCCAGAGCATTAGAGTTTTGTATTTATGTTGTAATATTATGAAGCATTTTCACAACGGAATATCAATACAAGCTACATTCTAGGTAAAGTGAGGCAGGTTATTAAGAAAAGGATGTTTTGATGCAGAAAGTAAATAATAAATGTAGATTTAGTGACCTAAGGTAAAGAGGCTTCTTATTTCACTGGGATCTCCTAATGTTTTCTCCACTGCTAGCAGGGAACAGCTCATTGAGTCATTAAGACAGGGGCAGGGGGCAGGGGAGAGAAAAATAAACAACAAAACTCCAGAATATAGTAATCCACAATGCTTTCCATCAGTAGTTGCCAAAATAATTTGTAATGAGAAGACATATGGGGGAACCAACGAAGGATGATAACTATCATTAACAGCCTTTTCTGTGCTCTGGTCTTTTACTCCCTTTGTTAGCTTGAAAGGACTTCATTAGGAGTGGAAAATGAAGGAAAAATCAGGAGAAAGAAAAACCTAGACAAATACCTGAAGAATGAAAGAGAAAAGAACATATGATATAATGAACAAATAACTAGAAAATTCTCAGAGAAGAAAAAAAAGCAGGGGAAGTATATGAAATGAGAATAACTTCAGTGTTCATCATAAAAGAGTAAATTTATTTTATTGATCTTCATTTTCGATGATATCGATTCTGTCAATACTTTACTCATACTTGTAGTCTTTTTCATTAGTAGGTAAGCAAAATCTAGAGTAGAAGGGTTAATAGCTACACATGCCAATTTTCCTATTATTCATAAACACAATGTTTACATGCTTTTACTCCTGTGAACAGCAGATGCTTTCCAGCCATTAAGAGGAAATGATTGCTTAGGACTCCTTTTTTACTTCAACAGACAGCAAGGTACACTATCAGACTAATAACATTAAAATTCATCACAGATACCAAAGAGTTCCCTTAAAAGTATGTCACTATTGAAAGGTTGTCTAAGTAGCGTAACTCAACAAGTCCCAGTTAACAAAACAAGTATGAGAACGATGGCATATAAAACTAAAACCAATCATAAAGCTGCTATATCTGTGTTGTAAACCATAAAAAGCTGTCAGCATAAACACTGCTTTTAGGTTGCTCTTAAAAGATTTTCAGGTACCTAACATAATAAAAATCAAAGGAAATGAAATATAAGGGAAAAATATTTCTTTCTCTATTTGATTAATAGTTTTGCACTAGTATCTTTTACTTCAAGAGAAAGTTAGAACTGTATTTTTTTTCCTTTGTAATATAGTCTATATTTTATATTACATTTTCTGAGGTTACTATGTATCAACAACAAAAGAAGGGCCAAGGAGAATCTCCATCCTTAACTGGATGCGGGGGGAAAAATAGCAAGAAATGTTGAGGATAAGGCTGAGGTACTTAATGCCTTCTTTGCCTCAGTCTTTAATTGTAAGGTAATAAGTTCTCTAGATACTCAGCCTCATGAGCCATTAGATAGGAAGGGAGAGCAGAACAAAGATCCCATGATCCAATAGGAAATGGTTAGAGACCTGATAGGCCAATTAGACATTAGTAAGTCTTTGGGGCAAGATGGGATCCACCAAAGGGTATTAAGGAAGCTGCAGACAGTGCTTGTTAAACCTTTTCACATGATCTTCCACCAGTCCTGGCTGTCTGGGGAAGTTCCATTTCACTGGATGTTGGCTGATGTTATACCCATTCACAAGAAGGGTCAGAGGGAGGATCCAGGAAACTACAGACCTGCCAGTCTGACCTCAGTGCCAGGGAAAGTTGTGGCACAGGTAAACTTGAGTGCCATCACACAGCACAGACAGGATGACCTGGTGATCAGGCCCACTCAGCACACTCAAAAAAGGCAGGTCCTAACAAACTAATTTGATAGTCTACTACATAAAGGTGAAAAATTTGATGGATGAGGGAAAGGCAGTG
>WAAB01032298.1:0-11258 GCA_013389865.1 Piaya cayana | reverse complement strand
AAAGACACATGCAGATGGGGGTTGGATGGGTCTTATAAGGGATTCTTAAGGAAGCAGGGGGGCAGTCTTGCTCTCACCTCCCTGCTCACTCTCACTCACACTTTTCAATCAGATCGGCCTGGAACATGTGACCTGGAAGAAGCTGCTGCTATCGCCACGTGTTCCCAAGATCTGCTGCTGCCTTGATGTGATGATTTCTTTCCTTCCCTCTCTGTCCCCCTCTCTCTCCCTCCCATTAGCTTATGGTGTGCGTGTCAGATCAGATCAGAGGGACCTGGGTTGTTTTTGAAGATTCATTTCTGTAACTTTGGGTGGTTGCACTTTGCCCCATCCCCCATGTCTTTGTTGTGCACCCCAGTATCTTGCTGTGTTTATGCTTGCTGGAGCCAGAAAAAAATACTGGTTTTGATATTCACCCTGGGTGTGACCTTATTGGCCTCCAGATTGCCACAAAGACAAAGAAATCCAATTCCCCCCAGTCAGGGCCAGACATGAGCTTGTGGCTCATGGGTCTGGGTTGTGACTGTATCAAATTAAAACACTCTAGCTCCACCTTATTCAAGCAGAAATTTCATTTAGACTGAGTTCAGCTTACCATTGATTTTTTTTTTTTTTTGAGAAAAGCCTTCTTGAAAATGCAATTGAAAGGAATATAGACGGAGCACATAACCTGAGGTCACAGAGAATTATTTTGTGAAGAAGGGATGGTTACAATCACCTAACTCCTCATGACTGATTCCTGAAAAGCCAGGGTAACTCTCTGGGCTTGCAAGCTATTATGTTGTCTAATTTTGGCCATTTAGGCTAACTTTCCATCTTCTCTGGATAACAACTTAAGACAAGGTTAACTTTATTTCTTAGAAAAGACAAGTTGCTGGGTCCTTATGCCAAGAGGAACTTGAAACCTGAAGAGAAACATAAAGGCTTGCCACTCAGATTTGTTAAATGGAGGGCAGGGAGGTGAGACCAGTTCTATCCTGATAATCTAACTACATGTATTTGACCTTAGCCTGTCACTTAAACATATCTGACAGTGGGAGCTAGCAAGGAAGAAGAGGAGTAATAAGGATCCAGAAGATGTTTTAAGGCAGTAAGCTTTCTCAAAATCAGGAAAAGCAGAATCAGGCGGAGTGTGGAGGTGGGCGTCTTCACAACGTGCACTTCGTTGGAAATACCTCTTTGCTTCTACCTGAATCTTGAGGATGTTTCTGATGGCATGGCAAAGAGTAAAATCACGCAGTGACTGGGAGAGATCAGAAGGCAGATGTAGATAAGATCAAAACTGCTCAGTGACTTGGGTGGACTCTCAGGTTTTAATACCTATGAATCAGCGCCACATGGGTATTCCAGAAGCAGAAACCACACCCCCCCCCTTTTTTTTTAAGATTTATGTCAGTAGTTCACAAGTAGGTAAGCAGTTTAATGAAAACCACAAATTAGAGAACTACAACAATTTGCTCTTGTCCCCTCTAATTTGTGGGGCATACGTAACCAGGGCCTGAAGTGATTATACCCTTGCCAGAGAAGTACTGTGTAGATGCAAGCAGAAATAACCTTGTGCAAAAGAGACAAGCAAAAATGTAATCAATAATTTCAGTGCTGTCTGTTATTCAAAAATAACAAGTCTTTTAAATTCTTCGGTGAATCATCCTAAATACTGTCAATTCAGTTAGATTAGATTTCCACTGTAACAATAAGGCTCTCCAGGAAAAAGATACTTGGTTATAAACTTACTGTAATCACTATATCCTCTTATGGTATTAAACCTACAGGAATATTGAATTAAAACACGGATTTTACTCTTTCAAAAGTACATCTTTATTTTCATTTGTTGAGGGAAAAGCACATACTACACAAAGACAGCTTTTTTTAGTATGCTAGCATATTACATTCTGACAGAATAGTGGAGTAAAATAGTGGCTGTTGCTACTGTTAGTTGCAAAAGTCCTTATAAATTCCAGAGTGTTTGTATAATATGTAATTAGATAATTTTCACATAATCAGACCACATGCGTAGTAGATGTATTTTTTTAACCTTATAAAGCAATTATTTAAAAACATTCCACATGATTTTAAGTATTGACTTGAATCTTTTGCTTTATTCACGTAAGATAATACAAATCCAGCTGGCAACTGCAATTCATGTGGTATTCTGCTCTAACATGTAAGGGTAGGAGTTTATAAAGTATATGAAAATAGTATACTTTCCTTCTCCTTCAAATAAAATTCATCTTTTTTTAACATGCACCTACTATAATTGCTCAGTGGTGAGGAGTGGATGAGTATTAAGAAGTAATATTTTTTTTCTTTGCATTACATTAAAAATAGCTACCTGCTTTTTCTATGTACTCCTTCATGCTTGTTACATGACTACACCCAGTTCTTCACACTTTTCCTTCTCTATTACATGTATGACACAATTTGTTTATAAGGAAGCAGCTAAATATTCAAAAGCAGTAGAAATAGACTTCCCTGATTACTCCTTGCAATTACTAGCTCTGAAGATCAAATCTCACTCCAACTTACTTACACTGATCATCAAGTTTTATTTTGAAGGACTAGGCTAAAAATTATCTAAATAACTAGATCATCTTCATAATGTCAGAATCACTCACTTGTGGATGACTTACTGGTCTTCTACTGGTGCACTGGTGCTGGCCTAGTTGTCTTGCTTGTAATTGCTGAAGGTTTTGGTTCTACTTCTAGAACAATTTTTTTTTTTTTTCCACCAGAAGTATTATGCACAGTTTTATACTACTTTGATTCAGCTGGAGATGAGTCATCAGCAAAATCCAGACCATAAATGATCATGTAACTTCAAATATCTAAAAGGTTATTCAAACCGTAATAATAGCAATGTAAGTAATATACTGAATATAATATGGTTTCTTGGAATAAAATGTGATAAAATTACAGCAAATTATTCTGATGATGTCACAGACATCTACTCATTGCTGAAAGTTCTCTTGTATGTCTGGTTATTAGGTAATATAAACACAGTGCAGAATGCAGTTAGAGGTACTACATTATTTCCTTTTTCTTTTTAACAGAGATTTCAAGAAAAGGGACACTACTCAGTCTTATTTCTGCTTGTTAATTCAAAACAAGCCCCCAGAATTACAACACTAAGAAATATAGATGTGCTAGGAATAAACTGCTGGGCAAATCCTGTTTGGTTTTGGTACAACCACAACATATTGCGTAAGGCAGAGCTGTAGTATGTGGGGTTTTTTTTAAAGTTTGCAAAACTGCATTGCATTCTTATAGGATAAAAAGGAAGCACAGTGTTAATTAAATTACTGGAAAAAGAGTATACAAAACAATATCTAGAGAATACTTAATGATAGTTCCCTGCCAAATGAATAGCTGCATCAAGTAAGGGTAGACCTACGTGAGTATATCATTTAATGTTTTGGAAGAAGGAATATAGTGAATGCTTATGAAAACTGTGGACTGCAGCAAGCAGAATGGTTATAAACACTTAGTGGTTAAGAGCTGAATAGAAAGTGATCTCTTTGGAACAGGGACACCTACCAGAAAGATAAAGCTCTATAAGAATAAGTGGCAAGTGATTGTGACTTTTAGAGCAGTAAGATAATAATCAAATACACAAATAAAAATAGAGAATAACAGCAGTATTGAAGATGATGTTGTATGATATTACTGTGTCATACAAATAGAATCATGGGAATATGATGTTGCAAGAAAGCGATTTCACTCTTGAGATGTAAAAACAAGAGTGTGATCTGAAAAGACATATATGAATGCATTTCTTATTTGATATTTATGAGGTGAAAGCTGAATGCTGTAGCCAGTTGTGTGATGCTTTAGGAGAATTGCAGAAAGGCCACAAAAAGACATTTAAAGGTACGGGTTTTGAAAACATGAGTTATAATTAAAATTTAAGTCAGAATTTACTTAGAAACAGCAACAGTGACAAAGGATATATGAAATTGATTTTAGAAGTAATCAGTACTGCCATATTATTATAAAAATCTTCATGTGTTTGTAAATTAAAAAAGAAGGAAAATGGCTTTATTCACAACACAAAAAATCTAGATTATGAACTGGAAAACATTCTCTAAGAGTAGTTTGGTACAGGACTACATTACTTAAGCAGGTTTCTGAGGTTAGATATACATTTTGTTTTTCCTCAGACAATTAGGAGAGATTATTAGATTTCTTCAGTCTCCTTAGGGGTTTACACTTCTGAGTGTTATAATTCCCACCACCAAAAAGACTCAAGTTCTCTATAGTGCTTTTCCCCTTTTGTCTTTTATAATCAACTGAATGTCTGAGGAAAAAAACCCCCACCACCATCAACAAAAAGAACCTCAAAACCAATAACAAAACAGGTCTGATAGGCTGAGGAAAAAAGTTGTAAAGTATTTAGTTATCTACACATTTTTCCTCTTAATAAGCACTGAACCCAAGCAAATACAAGTCTGATGTAGAAAGCTATTTGCATTCTAGCATTTTTTCCAGATGAATTCAAAGACTGATTGTTTTTTTGATCTCCTAGACCTCTGTATTCAAAATGCCTTTCAGCATTTGGCTGTTGATTTTTAATTTGCTTTTTTTTTCCATCCACTTTAAACATGGGAATCGAAAATTAAGCTAGCTGCAGGCAATCTGCATTCCTAAAAATCATGCATCCTCTCTTAACTCCCATCTAGGCACTTAAAAATGATGGCAATGAAAACTTCGTGCTAAAACCCACTGGGTCAGTAGCATAAATCCACCTGCCTACCAAATTCCATCTTTGTGAGAAGGAAAAAAATCTGCATTTTAAACATCATTATCAGATATGATCAACAATCCTAGATATTTCCCTGTAAACTGTAGAAAGTGAAACTACAATGACAGATCTGCTTTTTACTTTCAAATACTGAAATCCTGAAATATATATGATTAAGGGTTGGGATTCAATTTTTGTGGTCCAGAAATAGGTCCCAACTCAGAATGAGGAGAACTCATTTCCACGGTACTTTCTGGATAGTGCAAAACTCTGCTAGGTTTTCCTTACAAATATTCCCACAAATATAGTCTGGTTATTTTCTCCATTCTTTACAGGAAATGGGAAATACATTATGACTTAAAGCTGATTTATATCATGTGATATTTAACATGGAACAAAAAGGAAAGTCATGCAATGTGGCAAAAAAGCTGTAAAATATCTGTTTTACTACTAAAATTTGCATTCCAAGACTAAGATCTGCCTCCCTCAAAAACATGAGAAAAGATCAAGAACATTTTCAACGCTTATGAAAAAAGATGAAAGCAACAAAACCAATTAAGCCACAATTATTAAAACTCCTGTAAAAAGGATTATATGTTTTTCATCCACAGCCCTTTTTCTTTTGTTCCTGCATCGCAAATGTTGAAATTAACAAGATTTATACTAGATGTACTTTTTCTAGATAGAACTTAATAAATGCTCATAGCTGTTATAGTAAGACAAAAAGTAAATACAAGGTTACTCTCCAAATAATTGTTTAAAACTTGTTGGCTATTCTTGTAAAACATCCCTATAACTGTCATTGTGCACTCAGAACAAGAGTATAAAAATTGAATTGTGAAATTTATATCCATCTTCCCACTTTATACTGTTCAGATGCATGACTGTTGTTTTTGCTTTCAAATGGGATCTTTTCAGTTCTTTCAGTCTTTATTTTTATGTATTCAGATCCCCTTTTTTCTTCAGCACATTCAAACGGGCAAATGCTTTCTTTTATTTTTTATTTTGACTGGGTGGTTCAGGTCTGAAGAGCCTACTATGCAATTAGTATGCAAATGAGCATTTTGTGTCATGCAAATACATTGTAAAATGTGATGTTCAGATAGTCACTTAGTTTGCAGCATTTTCTGTTTGGAATAATTACATTTCCCATAGAAAACTAAGACAGAGGGATGAACTATTTATAGCTTGTACCTGTGTAGTCAACACAGTGTATGTCTTAAGACAATCAGTCTTTAAAGGCATACACTTATTAACATGCTGCCCATTTCCACAACCTGGGTTAAAAAGGCAAAAGAATTTCTCATTACAGCCTGCTACACAGCTTCACCACGTCACGTGCCATAACTTGGTGCTTACATATGGAAGTGCTGCATCATCCAGTGTCTGGAAGGTGTGGGTAGAAAACAAGCAACATCACCAACTGGATGGGCTGTGAATGTCAGGTCATACAATGTCTTCTCAATTAAGAGAAAACTGAAGTATTCAAGAAAAGGAAAATAAATGACTGAAGAAAATATTTTTGGCTGTAGATATTTAAGTTGAGAGAGATTGATTTGTTTCCACATGAGAGAAATTGACAATAAACAGACTTTGGTTATGTAAAGAGACACATAACAAATTAAAGAGAGCTATTACCCTGGTTAGGTTTGGGGCAGAAGAGATTTACATGGAAGAGGTGGAAAGGTGTAGGCTGAATTCAGAATAGATCTTTTAAATTCCTCAGAACCAAAATTCTCCCCTAGAACTTCATCCTCAAGGTAACAAAAGAGGCAGGAGGCTCAACCTTTCTTCCATCTCCAGAGGATGCAAAAATAATTGATCATCTTATGCTGCTTGGAGAGATCTTCTAACTTCTCCGGTCAGCCCACAGGCCTATAGCTTTCCTGGTTCTAGCTAATACTGAGACAAGGAGAAATGAAGTTGTTTGAAATAACAAAGTTAAGTTTAGTCTTTACATAACAGCTGCTCCTCTGGCTTTCCCTCCAATGTATTCCCTCCCCCAACTCTGCATTGTAAAGTGCTGATTCAGCCATATCCAACTCTTGTTTTCAGTGGTCAAAATGTTTTGTCTAGAAAGAAGAAATAACTCCAGTATTTTATGCTTGTCTATTTTTCCTTAAAAAAAAAAAGATACAAATTCAGAAAATGTTTACATAGTCCAAATCAGCTGAAAGAATGTTTTCTTCCTTGCTTAAGTTTCAATGCTGTTGTGGAAAATTACCTGTTATTTCTATTTGGGTAAGGTTTAGGAGTAGTGCTGTAGAACCATAACACTGTGCAAACTTCAACAAATACTTTGTTCTCCTTGTTATGGTAATCTTACTGAGTTAAATGGAAATATTTATAGTGTGTGAAGTCAAACATGCAGAATACTTCTCATCTATTTAACTGCCAAGAACTTGCATTACTTATTATTATCGTTTTGCATGAGGTAATTTTTGTACTGTATGTAGGTACTTTTCTCAAATGGAATAGCAATGTATACCACAAGTGCCATCTCCTTTGTTTTGCAGTTTGAATGAGAAATAAAACATTATTGTTGCTTTAGGAACCATTTTAGTAATCGTAAGTCAAATACCTTAATGTAAATTATAATACAGACATTTTTAAATTGCTTAAGTAGCAATAGACATTCGTACGAATTATTCTGACATTATGTCCTGTGATACATCTCTTTTTATTCTTACAGTGTTTCCTTTAGGTTTCAGAGGATAGAATAATCATTTCTGGTCTTATATTGTTTAACTCCTATTATGCTGGTAATCTTCAGTTAAGGCTTTGTTATTCTTGCCTTGGTTTTATTACCATTATCTGTAACAGATTTAAATTTTCTGTGCTTTTATTTTTACAAGTTATAGAACTTTGCAAAACAACTTGAGAATAAAGATAGCCATATTTTTTAAATAAAACCTCCTTAACCATGTATCTACTCAATTTACATTCATAGCTGTAAGTACTAAAGCGTCATCTTCACCAATTTCTTCATAATATCACAGATAATTTATTAGTGTTTACAGGTTCTGAAAGAGCATTTTGCAATTCTGCAAATCTCAGTTCTCAATTATGCAAGGCAATCACACTAGAAGCAGGCAGTGTAAAGTTAAGATCATGTATCTACCATGAATAAAGAAAAACTGAAAAATAATAAAAAGAAACTCGTTGTTTCCCATTTTAATGAGGTACCCCTAACATGGAAAATTATATTTTGCAGTTCATTATGGAATATTCTAGTTTTGCACAGCTTTATTTCAATGCTTATTTTACATATATTCTCAATACCTTCCATGTTTATTTATCTTATGATGATAATTCTGAATAATAAAACAAGAAGTAAATGTAAGTAATTACTGAAGCTGCATAAATACTTCCCATCTGTAGAATCTAAGAACAGTTTGTTGCTAAAATTATGTAATGTGGCTAGTTTGTAATAAGGACTATGAAGTGCAAAAACGCACTACCTATCTGCATCTGAGAGTGATAATGGCAGAATGCACACTGTTATGCTATAAATTCACCAGCACAGAAACACATCTTGAATAGCTCAGGAAGCAGATATGCAATCAAGCTACCACAGAAGAGGTAATAAATTTAGAACTTAGATATAGTTGTTCACTTATTAAACCATACATGAAATGAATTATCTTTATACAGTCTGCTTTCCTAAAGCATCCTCCCGTTCTTTTCCTTGTTAAGTGCATGACATTTTGCAAATACAAATGCGCATTCCTAGCAACTGGACAACAGAGTCTCTTAGAATTTGGTTTAATAAAAATCCGGATTAGATGAGAGAGGGTGGAAAGCCAAGCAAATAAGTAAAACTTTGAGATAGGATTCACAGCTCAGGATTCTCACTCTGTTACTCTGGGCTGAACTGATTTTTAGGCAGCAGTGACATAATCAATCATTTTTTTGACAATGAATGAAAAGTAGGTGATACCTCTGATAAACTCATGCATTAGCTGTTTTTGTCATCAGTCTCCTGTTCTTTAATTGCTCTACACACTGGATGGATCTGTGTTGCTTTTCTTTTCCTGAGCAGCTACCAAGAAGAGGTGCTGCTGCAGCCTTTGGAATCCTCCAGTGCCAGAGGGACAAGGGAGGGTGGAAAATGCAGCTCAGTTCAGACAAAAATGAGGAGCTTGTGCTGCAACAAGGAAAACGGAAGAATGTAGAGCAGCACTGGGACTTCAGAGGAAAAAAGAGCATTTTCATCCTCAAACATTTTTCAAAATGTAAAGCACCTCTGCCATAGCTCAACCATATGGCTGCAGTAAAACCTAATTTTTACTGGTAAGAGCACAATGACCTTTCCTCTCTGGGGTAGATCTTGCTGTTGTGGCTCCTTGGTTACAAGGGAGACTCTGCTTGATCCTATGGGACACTATCTGGAGGTTAAACTGACCCCAAACTGTTAGTGGTACTGAATTTGCACTGCCTACCTTTTGGTCTGAAGGAGGTGTTGAGCAACTGCTGATGCTCACAAGGCCTCATTATTTCATAAGGGTGAGTACCTGACTCCCAATACTGTACCAACAAAAATGCAATCAGCGGATGTTTCAGCTCTCTTCTCTCTTTGTGAAACAGGTTTTTTTTTTCTCCATTCTGTAGGTCCTGTAATTTTTCTCTTGGCTTATACTGTCATAGCCAAAGCTCAGTAACAGTCTGGACCAGCTAGAAACACACAAATTGATGGAAGCTTTGCTTCTATAATTCATAGAAAAGACTTTCTGATGGTTGGCCAAGTTTAACGTCTTCTCTCAAATAGGTATTTAAATTTAAGAAATAAATTTCCATATTCATCCCTCTGTGAATTCCTACTTTTTTTCCTGGTCATCTCCTTGGCATGAATATGTCACATAGCAGACTAAAGCTGTGAAAGATTCTCTTTCCTTCAGGAAGAAAACAGGTTTTCAGACAGCTGCCACAGTCTGTCTTTGAAGAAGAAGCTGTTGATGGTACTGATTTTTAACAGGTCATCTTGAGTGGTAAGCTGTGATTTATACAAAAATGTTAAACTGACTGCTACCATAAATAAAGCAGCAGAGGACAAATGGCAACACATATGGTCAGACTTCCTCCTATAAATTGCAGGAGTCTCACTTCAGAGAACAGGTAGAGAAAAAAAATGTTTACATTTGTAAGATAAGGAAGACATTAGAAGATACCTGCAGAAATTTGAACGTGTGATTCTTTTACTAGTTATGTATTCCTAGGTCTTGAGAAACTTCTATGCCTTTTTACTATTGTTTATGTTAGTGTTCATGCACTGCCAGATACTGCAGCATCCTGGTGCAATTCACAAGGAGCTGTTCCCTGATATTGTTCTTCACTGCAAAATTTCTCCACAGATGTTCTTAGAATGGAATTAAACTGAATTTTTTTACTTAAAGAAATTCTGGAGAAAACTTTTTGTCTACCCCAGCTCATTACAAATGTCAGGCCCAACAGATATGCTGATTGAACCTTTAATCAAAGCTTGTACAACTTACCTATTTATTAATCTTCTTCAGTCTTTATGCTTGTGCCTTTTGTAACTTCCTTTCCTCCTCTTCCATGTTTCTGCTTACTCTAATTTCTCATTTCTTGAAGAGAGGTCACATCTTGCAAAATAGCTGTCCATCTACTTTATGTTTGGTCCTCCAGAAGTGGCCCCAACTTCAGCACAGACCACAGTTACCTTCTGCTGTCTCTGGATGCTAGCATTGCATTTCAAGCTGACATGAAGGATTTGGTCTCCCACTTGGCAACACTATTATAGCACTGGCTACATTTCAGTGTTTGAAAGGGAAAATCTTCCCTGTTTTAACACCTCCTGTTATCTTAGAAAAGTGATGTTTAAATAACAAACTGGCTTCAATGAACTGTAGTTGCCATTTTCCTGCTTCTAAGTGAGATAAAATGGAGATAATTACAAAGTGGATGAGCAGGTTTAATGAAAGCCAGTTTCTTTTGGTATATTCCTGAAGCAGCAATCATCATCTGTTTGGCTTTTGAAGAGCAACAATTATAATCACTTAAAATCCCAAGGGGAACAAAAATAGAACTTAGATTAGCATATAAAATATACAGCTGGATTGGGCAAGCCTATAAAAATCTGGGAAAATCATTCTAATTTGAAAGCTATTCAAAATCACAAGCAAAATGAGTACCAGAGTATTTTACATGTTTCTTCCTTTCTCTTCCTTTTCAAAGTAGTAACATAACAACATTTTTAGGATTTTCCTAAAACACAGAAATGAAAAAGCAATGCCAAGAAAGAAACTAAGTAAAAATAGGCTAAAGGTATATTTTCAAAGTAAGAGATAAGCTTAGGTATCATAACACCATCTTAGCAGGTATTCATCTCCCAAAGATCTGACATAACTGTATTGAAAATCCATGTGCTGTACTCTGAAGATGAAAAATAAAAAATATTGCTGAGACAGTTACACTTTCCAACATTATCAGACAATGTTAGCAAATGTTAGTTAATAACGTGAGCTTCTGCAAATAAATCTTAGTTTCACAGAATCACAGA
>WAAB01031373.1:0-10281 GCA_013389865.1 Piaya cayana | reverse complement strand
CTCCCTATGTTGAAAGAAACCAGCATAGACAAACACACAAGCCATGTTTTACTATATCCGAGAGAAAATCATGTCAATGTTCCACTGGAAAGACTCTACAGTGTTCAAACATCTTTCTAATTATACTCCTGGCCTGGTAGCAGGATGAAAAGCAAAAGCATGGGAACTGGACAATAAGGTGCAATATAAAATTCCAACATATTTTTCACATAATCAAAGAAATAAAAAGTAAGCAGTAAACTGAAGCATATTCATTTCATACCTCCATCCTGTATAACTATAGAGTGCACTGTAGCGTCTGAGTTCAGACGAAACAAATCCCCATTTTTGATAAAAACTCTCTTTTCAGGATCTTTTCCAGGGCTCCAGTTTTTAAGACGAGGATTCTGATCGGGACAATTCTCTGAAATACAATGTGAAATTCAGCTTTTAAAATCAAGTATCATCACATCAATCAATGTAATATCAGGATGAACAGAAGCAAGGCAGAGTCAGTCACTCAAAGGGTTCCAACCTCCCTCTGTGGTAACAATACTGCAGCCACTGACACTGCTGGTTGTATTCCAGCCTCCAATAATATATCTGAAAAGTGGCTAAATTCTCAAAGCTCAGAAGCCATTCTTATACTGAATTAAACTACTGATGGCCACACACTTAACTGTCAACATATACTGTTGACTTTCAAACCCCATCTGACTTTTTGAGATTTTTCTATATCACCTGCAGCAGATGAGGAGAGATAAGCGGGAAGCACTTAGATCCATAGCAGTCACAACACTGAGCACTGGATGTTCTAGGTCACCTACACAGGCCAAGTAACATGGTTGTAAAGCATCTAATTATCTCAACTTCCTTCTTTAAGTGTGGGTCAGCAGGTAAGAGATAAAAAAGGATAAGACATCCTTAGTATATTTAGTATAATACCTTACTGGTTAGAGCTATGTCCTGGGAGACAAGACACTTGGGTTTAAACTCACCGTTCGTGCCTCTTAGGAAGTCAGCTTAAATATCAGGCTACAGACCACGCACAACCAGGGACACATGCAATCATTGCTGAACCCCGCTGAAGGTCTGCCACTACAGAAGCACTAACACTACACTACCAGGCCAGAAAAGGAGAAGCAGAAAGAATTGACAGGGTCATGTGATTTCAGATAAAGTTACAGAAGTATAATATTTACAACATGCATATTAAGCAGCTGACTAATGCAGCAGCATAGACATACTACAAAATATATGGGTAGTCTATTCCCTGGATTTTCTTACCAAAAGAAAAGTCAGACTGAAAGGATATTGCTTAAGCAAAAGACAACCAAAAGGATGCCAAAATAAACAGGTTAGAGGAACAGCTGACAGCAACAGTCAAAAAAGCCTCTTCACATTCTGGAAAAAAAGCACTCTCACATCTGCAATGCAACTTTGGGGGCAAAAAGCTATTAGCAATAGCCCATTCTTGCAAAATCTAAAGAAAGTGAAACCTATCCACACGTTTAACACAAGCCAGTCTTAGTTTTGCCAATAGAAATGTTTTCCCTTTGGAATTACTCTCCACATTTCAATGCCTTTTCAACTTAGGAAATCCATACAAACCAAGATTTGACTACCAGTGAGGGAAAAAAAAAAAGCAAAAGAAAAACTGCAGAAGGGCAAAAGGCACCCAGGTAGTAACATAAAAATAAAAACAAAAGAAAATCTTTTGAGGGATCCTAAGAAGACAGCATCTAGAAAGTGAAATTCAGCATGAGGGCAAAGCAAAAAATCAAGAAGCACTGTGATCAGTAAGACTGCTGAGCTGTCACTAGATAAACACAAATCTATTGCCTGACTCATACAGAGTCACTAAACCTCTTGCCCATAGACACCACACACACAAATGCTGTGAACAAACATATATTTCCTGGCTGGTAGCAAAAGGCAATGTGAGGAAATCATGAGTCAGCATCCCGACGACTTCTGCTTAGCATGATTCACAGAAGATCCAGTAACTGTAATTTTTTCTGTTGAGTCAGAAAGTAGAGGTATAGCACAATAAAGCAAAGACATATTTAAATCTGTTGTACATTGCAGTCTGGCAAAGATGCTATCAGCACTTCTGTAACACAAACATGCTTCTGAAGCATAGTGATCAACTTTTTAGCAAATAGATCAGATATGCTCAGCAAACGTATTTTGAAATTATCCCTTAGCAATTGCAGTGGGGTGTGGGGAAATATCTAGTAGTTAATAATTCACCATATATTACCTCCAAAATTACTGATTAGATTTTACAGACCATGGTCATTGCCACTACAGTTAAGGTTAAATGAAAACAGAAGCATAGAACAAAAAACATTTGGTAGCTATGGCCCCCAAATTTAACCACTTGTGTTGAATTTTTTTCCAGTCAAGCCTCTGCTTCAGAGCATTTTTGGGCCAGCTCGCTTTAAAGTTTAGTTGCTTCTACAGGCGGGAAGGAGGGAAGGAAGTGATGTTCTGCAAATGGTGTTAAAAAAGCAAACAACTACAGAAAAAAACCCACAACCCAGCCTGTAAAAAGAATTCTTGAATCTTCCACATGCTAGAGAAAGGATATGAGATCTGGCAGGAGAAAAGGCAGGAAACAGTTCTCTAGATTTAGTTAAATAATTCTTTCTATCTGCTTAGCCACCAAGTCTGAAGTTTTTTAAGCCTCTAGGAAAAAGTTAGCAGTGTTATACTATGCACAGCTGAATTTTATCACAGTCTGGCAGCTAAATTTTCTGAGGATCCTGTTTACCCTGGGCAAGCTCCAGATGAGAGCCACAAAGGCCATGCAGAACTTTTCCCTGAAAACCTCCCCAGCTTATCATCCTGACCCTGCAGCACAATCCCCTGAAATGGGGAAGGAAATTGCATTTCCAGTGCTTTCCCTAATCTCTCCAGTGTTCAAAACTCTTCAGAAAAAAAAATGATGACAGGAAGATAAAAAGCAAGGAGGGAAAAAGAAAGCAGCTGACAGGCAGGAACAGAAATGCAGTAATCGTTTTTCCTTTGGGGAAGGCATGACGGAGGTTTAGGATTTACACACAATTACTGCTCAGTCTCACATTCCCTCCACTACCCTTTAAACAGCCATCAAGACTACTGACAATATGGATTTCCAATTAGCCCCTAGGGACATCGCACCTAGCCAGAACTGATGTCCTTGGCTGCAACAGCACATGTGCTACATTGTTGATGCGCATACTGACATTTCAATCTGTTTGGAAACCTTTGGGGAGTTGCAGACTCATCCAGATTTTCCTTCGTGCGCTTGTGTCAAGGTTTCAAAAAGTTTCTATGGGTGCATGATGGCTTTCTCTAAAGCATAGCTCAGAGACACTTCAGAAAAACACAACACAACAAATAATGTTGAAAACTGGCCTGGACTTCCACTGGGCAGCAATGGAACTTAAACAAAAGCAGTCAGGTCCTTGGGTTACTCTTTATTCCATACATAAGCCATTACTGTAGATTAAAGAAAAGCCTGACTACTAAATCATAGCAATTCTTCCTGCAATATCCTCGGTATCCCTGGCTGTCCATCAACCATATGCTGGCCATGCATCTAGTGCTAAAAAGTCTGCATAACTCAATGTCTCTGGAATGAGCTAACATGGATGAAGCAAAACCATTCCAATATCACTTACTTTTTTTAAAAAGGGCAAGTCATCTCCTTCATATTATCACCTTTTAAGGCATAAAGGGAGTATTACTTTACATATTCCATTGCATGGTAACACCCCATTTTTACTAAAGCCATCATCAAAATCTACAACTTTTAGTTAATTAAGTCTCGGTATCAAAGAAGAATGGTTCTTCTTCCCCTCACAAAGTATTTCTCAGAGTCAACTGGCTAAGTCAGCCTTCCGCCTTCTCTTGGACTTGGCTATAACTGAAGAAGTTCCTGCAGATAAGTACTCCTCATAGCAGTGATCTGAAACACAGCAGTAACTTTCCACTTACCTCAGGCTTTTTTTCTTCATAAATATTATGCAACATCACTAAGTAAATTCACCCAAGAAGACATCTCCACAAGCCACCATCAAGAGTGCCTGAGTTAGATGTGTGCATCCATTTTGTACTTAATATTGAAATCCTCAACTGATTATCTAACTTGTTCAACTTGTGCTACATTGACTTTGGAAACAGAATCTTTTGAGTTACTATGCCAAAAGCCACTGAGGAGTCTAAGGTCTGTTGCCACATAACAGCTAACAGTTTCAATTCAAAACCCTGTTTAGCCTTTAGAAACCTGATTTCTGCCTTAACAAACAAACAAAAAACCCAAATCAAACACCAACAACTCATGTCCCAATCTATGCTATCAACTTTTTGCAACTGCACCTCATAGCAACTCCCAGCAGTATTTGGCGAGGTGGATGTATGCTTAGTGATCAGCAGTTACATCACCTGTCCATGCTTTATAACCACTGACAAATTTGGGAGGTTTTCCAAATTCCAGGAAAGTTCCTCAGTTTTCTAAGGTGAGCTGAAAAAAAATCAGGGTTAATAGATCAAGAAGATCCCCACCCAATTTGTGAGTAAACAAAGCAAACATACACTGCTGGTATAAATTCTCCTAGATTCAAAATATTTTTACTTAAACATTTTTTTACTGCCTTCCTTACTTACTGCTTAAACAGACAGAATTTCATTTTGCCAGCAATTTGTGAAAATATCACATAGATTCTTCTGCAGATAAAAATAATTACACCTACAAAACATTCATGCTTCTTTCCCCCTCACCAGCAGTCTTTACTTACTGCTACGACTTTTTGTTTCATGAAAGTAAATCAAATCATGTACAGAAAAAAATATAAAAATGACACTGATCACAGAAAAAGCAGCTGATCTCAAACCCCAAACACCATTTTCCTCAATGTTAAAACTGCAGTACACATCCTGTTTTTCAATGTAACTTTTAACACTAACGCTGAAGCTGAATTATTGAATAATATTCACAGTAATCATAACATCTAGCATGATTTTGTTTGCAAATGAACTTACCATCTGGAGCATATTTTGAAGCTATTCCCCAAAAAATCCCCAGTGCAATGAAAAGTGAAAGGCTAGAAATGGCAAAGCAAATGAGAGTATTTTTATGCCTGTTGGCCTCTTCCTGACGGTGGTGCTGATCCACTGGTAAGGATGGGAGTCTTGTCCGGGCTTCTTGTCTTGCAGAGGTAAATTCAGCTGCAGCATGGCTCTGTGATGGTGGGGGGGGACGGAGAGGAGCAATTCTCCCTGGGACATACCCTGAAGACCTGTGACTGCTCCCATTGTGAGGCCGAAGGAACTCAGGGGAGCTCCCCCTAGCATCAGTGTCTTGCATGTTATAGAGTCACTGGAACATGCACGTGCACACACAGAGGGGAAAAAATAAGAGATAGGCTTTTAGAATACATAAAAGGAAAAATAAACCACAAAAAAACAAACAAAAAAGCAATTTTAAGCCACATGCCTTTTGTAGAAGAACAGCCACTGAAACTATGGCTGTTTAAAAAGTATCAGTGATTCAATTGCTATGGGTCATTTGCCCTGGTACAGCAGACTGAAAACAAAATTAAACTCAAAAGCATCTGGTATGGAAACTCATTACAGCCCAGACTATTTCTTCATAGTTCTACTAGGTATTTTTCGGAGAACACTCTCACAGTTAACTTGTATTATGCAATTAAGAAACAAACTGAACAATGAGAAAGCTAGCAACCCCTCCTTCCCCACAGCTACACAAAAAATGCCTAAATGTATTTCTTCTGCATGCAGAAACTGAACAAACTCTTCATTGTTTTCCTTTGTGGAAAAGAAGCTGAGGCAAGCCCTCCTTCAACAATACAAGCAGTAAAAAACATTGAAATATATTATATAAAATGCAAAACACAATTTGATTTACATTCATACTGATGCAACTTAGACAATGCTTCTAATTAGCTGAGGCAGATAGAACACACAAGTTTGGTTGCTAGCAAAGGTACATTAGGAATAGTCCTGTAAAAAGTTATCTGCACCTTGATCAGCCAACATTATGGTGTTTCTTTTTGCTGAAATGCCTGGGTTTGGTCTCAAAGCCTTGCAGCAACATCACTGCTTCAGATCTCCATACCTATCACCCAGAAGTGAGCACTACCTTTTTTTTTTAAAAAAAAAACAAACCAGTTACTAGAATTGTTTCTATCTTTTCCCACAGCAACCAGTGAGGAAAGCCTACCAAAACCATCACTATCTGTCCCATCCTCATCAGCAGTTCTAACTTACCATGCTGTTCTGGTTTGATTTAAGAGATACAAAACTTCAGTTGACTGTTTTCTTATGCTTTCTGCTCAGCTGTGTTGTACTGTATGGAGTATTCTCAAAGCTGCCATGATTATGGTTTTTTTTTTAATTAACATGTCTTAAGGAAGGGATTTTTGGGAAGGCTGCTCAAGTTTCAATTAACTGAAACTCAACTTTCTAAACTCAGTCCTGAAGGGGATTTAGGCATAGATGATGTACATTAAATAGCAAAATAAAACCTAACAAAAATGGAAAAGCATAAATATCCTTCTTCTCTTCTATTAAACAAAGGAAGTTTGAGCTATACTCTGAAGTGCCAGGCACGCTGATTAAGAATTAACATGACAGCTGTAACCTTACTCTGGGAAGCAGCTAAGGAGTCTTTTGTCTCACACACTGCAAAATCTGATACTTTGCTGTTTCAAGGCAGAAGAGTTGTTATCTATGCCCTTTCTTTGGAGACAATATATCTCCAGATGTACGTGCAATGACAATACAAGCACTGAAACTGGAGTAGCCATCTCAGTGCAAAAACTATGCATAGTCCTCCAACAGTGTTCCTTGCACCTGCACATTGTAGCAAATTGATTTTCAGCATTCTCCTTTCTGTACTTTGAGAAACTACTTCCCAAACCCGACCTTCTCCACTCAAACTTAACTGGCCAATGTGTTATACACACTGTAGAACAGCTTGCTTTCACCACAAGTGCTTTTACATTCAACTAATAATTTTTCAGCAGTCAAAACTCAACAATTTCTATGTTTTAGAAGTGGTGTTAAAGCTGAGTAGAAAAAGAGCTTTTCAACTGTATCAAAGGCAGTATTTATGTCTAGCTGAAACAAATACTGAAGTATCTCTTTAATTAAATATCTGGAGAAATCTGATCCAGCACTGAAATTTTTTTACACTTTGGACCCCCAGCTCCTTAAACTTGATTTAAAAGTTTTCAGATACGGCTTTTATCTATCACACAGACAAAATTACTCCAAAGTGTTTATTATAACATGACACTAAGATATAACAAGTTTGTTAACTGCTCAGCTATATGAACTAAATCCAGAGTGGTTATGCAAAACTTAAACTTACTTTTACAAAATAATTTTACTGCAATTTTGGCTACTAAGGCTTCTTAAATTATTGCTAGTTATTTAATGAAAAAAACAATTCATTACAACTGATATTAAAACCACTTATGTCATATTTCAAGCATATTTTGTTTTGCACAAAGCATTCCACCTCATTTGTGAGTCTTGTTTTGCAAACTGCAAATTTCTTCAAACTATCCCACTCAACTGCAAACACAGGTCACCCCAAGGATGACTGGAAAAGAGACTGCCTTAAAGGATCATAGAATCACAGAATTATAGAATGGTTTGGGCTGGAAGAGACCTTAAAGATCACCTAATTCCAATCCTCCTGCCATGGACAGGGACAAAAGAGACCTATTAAAAAATAAAAGCAATGAAACAAAGCTATAAGTAGATACTTAGCACAATCAAAATATTTATTATATTATTTTCCATTACAACAGGAATAAATATTTCAACATTTCCTTCCCTCTTCCTGTGTTATTTGATATTCTTTAGCTGTAAGAAAGATCTTTTCTAAACTGTAAAGTGGCTACTGGCTTTTCTTCAAAATTAAGACACAGTAATAACCTGATACAAATTATTAACTTTTTACTTCTATTCTGTGGAAGTCTTCAGATAGTACCACACAAATGCAAGTGCAACAATTAGCTATATGACCAGCTACATGGACCTAGAGATTGAGTTTATTTGGCTGCACAGAGTTTGACTAAAATGCATGGGAAAAAAACCCCTCATCTATTTTAACTACTTAAATACCATATTTCCTCTCAAGTTCCCACGCACTTGAATTTTTCCATGTAACACTGTTTCTCTACCCAAGGTCTGTCATTTCCCTTTGATTTGTGGTTGTGTAGTATTGCTTCAAAAAAAATGGGGGGGGGAGAAAGGAAGCAGGGGGCAGGTAAAAACCACTGAGATCAAAGGCCCTAGGAGACCATCTGCAATTAAAAACAACAGAGAGGATTCACTCCTGTCACCAGGATCTCTTAACCCACAGCAGTAGGACTTCTTCTAAAGGACCTCACAACCTGAGCATTCTGATGGTGCATTCCAAGACAAGGCCACCACTTCTACAAGTGTACTGTAGTATACAAAGTGATACAGCATTTACTTAGCAGCTTGCTTCACAGTGATTCCAGTAAAAGTCAAGTTCTTGCACAATACACAACCATTAACCTTACCTAACAGAGTTATATAGAATTCAGTCTGCACATATCTGCTATTTCTCATGCCATTCAGGCAGGCTGCTATCTCAGTATTCCCAAACTTCTCTTCCTTCAGCCTTCAATAGGGTATCATACAACATTTTCAAACCCATGATTCACCACAGCTTTCTGTCAGACCCACAGTTACGCAAGTGTTTCCAGGTCACCACTACCAGGGGAGCTTCCAACACATGGATTCAAATATGAGCATCTCGGATGCTTCAGCCCACCACATACTTGTTACTATCCATCTACTAGAAGGTTACACGATCCGCACATCACACTTTTGCAAGAGTAGCGCTGCTCCACACAATCCAGACTTCTGCTTATGCACCCTTTCCCATAATATAAGCAAGCAAGTACTTTCCATACTCCTCACATTAGCTGCCTCAGTTTAAAACACACTGGGGGAGGGGAAAAACAAGTTTTTTTTGAACAGCTTTTGAGTAAAACCAGTGAATACCTGCAAGTCTGGCTCTGCCAACACAGCACCTGAGCTGCATGGACAGCAAACCCCAGCAGACAGACAGCAATAAGCCACTGAACAGGCTGCTACATCTCCAGTCTCCTCACATACTACTTCACTTTTAACTTCTGTCACTTCTACATACTCACACAAGCCCACATTTTTCCACACTGGCAGAAAGTAGGAACATATGCACAGTACAACCAAGGGATAACAGTTGAATCTCCAGAGATGTGAGTGGGCACTCAAAAGCAAGCATCACGCTTACTTGGTTTGGTGCTGGTTTCCTGGAACGCAACTGGATAATTTCACAAGGTATACAAAACTTCACCTGACACCACCCAAAACCATAGGGAATATTTCACACTTTTCTGCTATCAAATGCTTAGGGTAACAAAACATGTCAAATGCAATAGCAAGCTCCCACGCTGTTGCATCTTTCCAAAACTCTGTGAATGAAATATGCTTACTTCCCTACAATGCAAAGAAATTAATGCTTCCCTTAAAGCACACTTCAAGGACGTACAGTTAAGAGATCTTAAAAATAAAGCAAAAGAGAAGCTAGAAGAGCTGAGGACCACATTTCTTGGGACAAGTCTTTTCAAAATACCACAGATCAAGAGACAGAAGTGCCAGCATGCAGGATATTTACAGTATCTATGCACTATATTTATATCTATATTTACTTCTATCTATGCACCTTGTCTGAATCCTCATAGCTAGTCTAATGAAATGATGAGCAGAGTCCCTCAGGGGACACAAGGACCAGTGTTGTTTAATATCTTCATCAATGAAACAGGTGATATGATTGAGTACACCCTCAGCAAGTTTGCAGATGACAAGTGGTGTGGTGAGGTTGACACCCCTAAGGGTGTACTGGAGAAGTGGGCTTGTGAAAACCTCATGAGGTTCAACAAGGTGAAGTGCAAGGCCCTGTACCTGGGTGGGTCTGTGCAGCACTCAGTATCGATATAGGCTGGGGGATGAAGAGATTGAGAGTAGCCCTGAGAAGGACTTTGAGGTCCTGCTGGATGAGAAGCTGGACAAGAGCAGGTAACGAACTCGTGAAGCCCTGAAAACCAACTGTACTCTGGGCTGCATCAAAAGGAGCATAGCCAGCAGGTTGAAGGAAATGATTCTGCCCCTCTACTCTGCTCCATATCTAGAATACTATCACTATGGAGCCATCATCAAAGGAGTGATATGAAACTGTTGGAGCAAGTTAGGAGATTGAGTGCCTGTGGG
>WAAB01031086.1:0-11299 GCA_013389865.1 Piaya cayana | reverse complement strand
AACCTTAATGAGTCTATGATTCTCTAGTTCCCAGCTAAAGCCTGGGGTCACAAGGAGCTCGGGACTCATCACACCATTACTGATCACAACAGGCATCAAATCACTTAGAGAGGCAGCCCTTTTAAGCAGACTTGTCACTTGGACAAAAGCCATTACTGTTGGTGAGGATGAGTTTCCGTACATTGATTAGATGTGGAAAGTAACTTGGCAACTTCCTATGGATATTCTCCACCAACTTCCCTGTTGGATGGCATAAGATTTTTGTTCCATTCTTTGTCATCCAGAGTGTATGTTAAGGCCACCTCACCCAAAACTGACCCTCTAGTCTGAGAAAGCCATGCACAGCAGTCTGTCCATGCTCACTTCTATAAAAGATCCTTCCTCTTTACAAGCTATGCATTTATTTCCTTGTCACGCTCAAAACTGCGGTGAACCTTCCCTATTTTTTTTATTCAGAGAGCTTGCACTTCTGAAACATCACAAGACAGGTTTTGGATAGTTTTTTTAAAAATCAAATTAATCTCAAAATATTTCAGAAGTCTAAAATATTTCTATCAAGCTTAAATTTAAACTACTTGTCGTTCCCTTCTGATTAACTTAAGTATATTATGTTATTTGCTACACGTAGTTTTGAGGCAAAGGGAGGAAGGCGAGAGTAGCTGCCTATGACAGACTTTTTTTTCAGAGGTTTTCTCAGCAAAGCATTTCAAAACAGTAATTATATCAAGTGGGCTGGGGTATGACTTCATGTAACATCAAGGATGAAAGATTTCAGTGTCTTATATCAGTTCTATTCAGGAAAACTGTTTCTCCTCTGTTCTACATGGTCCTTATTCTCCCAGCTGCCTCAAAAGATTATACACACTGTAGTTAACAGGTCTATGTACTAAAATTTATCAGGTTAACTCAGACTAAAACGCAAGGTCTATAGAAATGCCATTTTCAAAATAGAAGATTGACAGCAAACATTTCACCCATGTGGTTCAAAGAAATGATGAATGTGTTCCCTGACAGTGTTTCCAACCTAGTATTACCATACTGCAGTAGTACGTGATGCTGAGAAAGAAATCTGACTGGAAGCATTAAAACAAAAATGACCACTGCGTTTTTTTAAATCATGTACAATGGAAGAAATTATAAGCAAAAACTTCAAATAAAAGCAAAGGCAAATGATAAATAAAAATACTTTAAGTGGTATTTCAGTTTTGGATAACATTTCATGTCTTATTCCCACATTTTATTCTATAATTAAATGAATGTTCATCTAACAGGTTCTCGCAAGTAGTGGCTATTCTTTGGTCCCTTGAAGTAATAACTGCTATAAAGAAAAATGGCGTAGCAACATTATTTAATTTCATGCATTAACTACTAAAATAAATTATACATAATTACACCCAAAAGAAGCCAACCTAGGTTTTTGTTTGCGTTGATCTTTATGCTGAAAAGTACGCAGTCAGACTGGGTTCATCACAGAGATAATTTCTCAGTTTAACCTCTTTCCCAGCGGTAGAGTCCAGCAATTTGATGAGCATGATTAGAGATGCAGGAACAGTTCCATTTAGATGAGCGGGACATCTCGAGTTGATGTAGAGCTAATCACACAGAGAATTGTTTGTGGAAAAAGACCTTCCATCTGAAACACTTTGTTACTCTCAGTAAATAATCAGGAAGAATGAGTGGCAAGGGACGGCTACACATTTTTCCAGCCAGGAAGACAGAGCTTTTTTGTTTCCCTCTCTGCTATACTTTATGATGAGCTCTTAAATACAGAAGAGACCACCATCATCTGCAACAGGTAGAGAACATTACATGTCAGCAACGATGCATCATTAAAACTGAAAGAAGTTGATCTAGATATTCATTTACACTAATATCTACACAAAAAATATTTGGTCTGCTTTATCATAAAGACTGATTTCAATGACCAAAACACACCACTTACAAAGTTATCCTATCTTTTAGTGAAGATTACAGCAGCAAAGTATTTCCTCATACCTAGTTAATACTCTCCAAAAAATTGTGCTATCCTCATTGATGTAAAGAGGTCATTTTATCAGCTTTGAAGGGTACAACTGTCAGCCACAGAGTATTGTTGCCATGACACCAGAGGTACAGCTGCTCACAGGGCCTGTGCTATTACTCCCAGCTTAACGGTGGGAGTCTCCAGGGTATTTCAAGAGCTTCTTCACATGGTGAAGAGAGTCATAGCACAGCATATTCACCTGTGATTGTCTGAAAAAAGGAGGCTTAGATGCAGCTAACTTCCTGACAGTAGCAACCTTCTCTACTGGTGCTTGAATAAAACTGAAAAGCAGAAGCCTGCATGGCTGCAGAGGTTGTGGTGCTCCCAGGTGGGGCCAGTACTTGCCTTTCAGTTTGTAAACAAACAGCATTGTTGATCAGCTGACTGAGTGTTACCCCGTGGCACTTCATAAATATTCAGCAGTTATTAATTACAAGAAAGAATGGATTTGCTGGCTAGGGGTTGGATGCTGGGATGTCACTAAACTGGTGCTTTTTCCCATGAAGGCAGTAAGGCAGAGTAAGTGCCTCTCTCTGGCTGAGAGCTGGAATAAAAAAAAAGAGGTTTTTCAGAGGTAGGTTCTATATTTTATAAAATGTTTCATTTAACAGTGACCTAGCTTTACAATGTCTTTTAGTGTATTGGCTTTTCTTATCTCCTGTGTCTTAGCCTACATCATTAGAACAACAGAGCAATAGGCCTTACAGACTTTGTTAAAGCAAACTAAATAAGACCTTAGCCCGTGGATTAATTCTTGTCTCCTGTTTTGTTTCAGGCAGTTGTTATGGCACAGCTTCTTTGTAGTTTTAAGGAAGTTTTAGCGCATCTTTTATAATACATATTGTAGATTTTTTTTTTTTATTTCAAGGTACATTTCTGAGTATCAGGCTGTAGCAGCAGTCTTGAATTCCTCAGCCTTCTTAAAATAGGATTCTTTGTTTCTTAAACATTCAGTTAATTGTATGGAATTTGTTGTTAGGTTGACTCAGCAAATCTGTAGGTTTGCAAGCAGTACAGACTCATGCTAGCATTCAGTGGGAGAAAGCTGGAGGGTGACATTATTTTTGCTTAGCTTACTTGAGCTACCAGAAGGTGAAAGTTATTCTACCTCTTGTCATTGTGACTGATAAATGGCAGATAAGGTGATGTTTGCTCACTCTTTTGCTGTGCACTACATAGGCATACTCTCAACTATTGGTTCATGGTACCTCTTTGCAATTCCTAGCTTGTCTTTATGGAAACGTACTTGAAAAACTCCTAATAGTTTATAGTGTGTACTATGTTCCATACACAATCCAGCAGAAAAATGGTACAACTAGAAAAAAGGTAGATTACAGCCTTAAAACACATTAAGTTTGCAGAAAGATGTCTCTTCCTTCCACCACCATCTCAGAGACCCTCAGAAAATGTTATCATTAGAGAGTCAAATATGGGGAGCCTTGCTGTGCTGAGTCCTTCCCACATGCTTTTCTATGGAGGGAAAGCCACCATAGGAGATGCTGCTACATTTGCCACATTTATATGAGTGTGAATGCTTTCTCTACAGGGAGAATTCTCCCATGGGGGTCTTGACCCACAAGAGGTATTCTTTGATCCATATTAACGTGCTTTGCCAAAACTTAACATGTCAGGGTGAGGAATGCAGGTAATGTATACTGGCGTTTTCTAAGCCATGAGTTGAATAGTGTCAAGTCAAATGTACCCCTCTACTACTACAAGGATAGTGAGGCTAAAAGAATAGGAACCATTGAGAGCCAGCATACAGTGGCCTTATTAAGCTTCACTGAATTCCTACCTTTGTGTGAAAGGATTTCAGCTGTCTTTGCAAACGTAAAATTTGTGTCAGGTCTAAAGCTTCTTAAATTTTGGTGACTTCTGACAAACTTCCCAGTGGCTTCTTACTGTTAGTAAGAAAATAAAAATGTGATGAATTTCAGGCATGGATGAACTTGTGCCTTCAGTTTAGGGAAATCACAAAATCAAAAGTACTGAGAATTTTTTTTTTCATAAAACTAAAAAATATCAGAAAGGAATTAATGGTCCCTCTGTTCATTTTTATTGATAAAGAACACAGTGGGAAAGCAAAATTCACAGTCTTTTTGCAAATACCTTGGACAGTCTGGAAGACCTTGTTTGCTGGAATTATTAAACAGAAGTTTGCGTAAGAAACTTCACTTCATAGTGCCTTACCTTGAGTCCCAAAATGGACTAAGAGCAATATGACTTATCAGAAGGGGAATGGCTCAGTTTCTTCAACATCCTGTTCTTGCTCAAGCATATCAGATGCATCCTTTTCTCTCCTGCATTGAAAATCTCACATCTGAACAAATCAGGGCACTGGCAGAATGAGGAAATTAGCAGTCTCATTCTTTCCTGTGCTTAATGTGGATTTTTAAAGGAGGTTTTAGGTTTTTTCTATCTTTAGCAGGTAGGAATCTGCTAGGATCTCTGCACTTGGTCTTCCTCTTCACCAGAAGATCAGTTCATTAATATCTAACAATGTTTCTTCTTTTCTGTCTTTTAGTCAAGAACAGCTTTCTGCCCACACTCTATCCACGTGGTCTGAAAGCGTGAAGTTTTTCTGGATCAGGCAGGGCCTCCACTTCAGCCACTTTGAGTGTCCAAGTTCTTTCTGCTGAGTGCAAGAACACCATGAAGAGGTTTGCTCTCTGGATTGCAACCTTTCTTAACTTTGTGAATTCCCCTTGCCTACAAAGCCAGGTACCCAGATGCCAGTTCTGCAAATTCCAGTAATGTGAAATACAAGATGGATCTCAGGGCTCTGTTCTGGTCTTGTCTTCCACCTCTCAGGCCAGAACAACTCCACTCTCTTTGAAACACATTCCTTACTTCAATACTCAGCCTTCTGAGCTATGATAATAGAGAGATTGATACAGACCGATTCAATTAAAATACATTTCAAATTGTTCCACTCCATTAAACCAGAATGGGAGAACAACACACCAGCACATTTCATAGTTCAAAATAATGCACTGGGCCTATTTTAAAAAATCATGTTTGTTTGTTTGTTTTCCTCGTTATCCAAGAAATTGCTTCAAACCTGCATCACCATAAACAACTCCACAAATCTATAAAAGATGTAATACAGGATCTCAAAGAGCATTATAAATACTAATGAAACAGTGAGTCTGAAAAATGCACTTAAAGGTAAATAACTATGGTAGACACACTTGAAATTCTTCAGCTGTCTTGGTGGAAATATTTCATTTTCTGGACTGGCACAATGCTGGCTTCTTATATTGTTTTTGTGTTTGGTTTGGGGTTTTTTTAGTGTTTCAGCAAAAGCAGTTTAACTGACTTCAAGGATATTTGAGGGGGAAAAAAAGGCTTTTGTCCATGTTAAATATGATATTATAACTGAATATTCCCATGTTTTGAGGCTACTGTTAAAAATGTACTTGGGAAGATGAGCCTTGGTGATAAGGATATGCCTTCTGTGAAAATCTGCCCAAATTTTATCAAGTTACAGATTCTGAAGTTTTCAACTTGTTACTGCTTACATTCTTAGAGCTTGAAGGCTAAATTCCCCAGAAGCTGATGGCAGTAATGCATATTCAGAATAGTGTAGTTAATTTTAACTAAACATGTAAATTACTCACTGTGGGTTTTTTTTTTCCTGCTTATCATCACATCATAGCACAGAAGGGGATTGAAAATCACTGGGTCTGTCCCACTGCTCAGCTATGCCAAAGTTACTCCTGATGAGTCCTTAAAGACATTTAGTGGTGGAAATGCCATAGACACTCCAGACAATTTATTGGAGTGTTTAGTGAAACACTATCTGCACAACATTTCACTCTATCATTGAAGATTAGTCTCTCTTGTTAAAACTGGAGCACATTATTTCTTGTCCTCCATCATGGATGTGGAAAGCAGATTATCTCTGCTCTCTTTGTAGCAGAATTTCACATCTTCTAAGACTTTTACCCATTTTTCTGTGTCAGATTAGACAGCATCAATTTTCTTTCCTTACAGTTTGTTTTCTCAATGTCTTGTCATTCTGATCACCCTCCTCTGGACCATCTCCAGCTGTTCCACATTTTTCTTGGGTCCACAAGAGTACCCACCATTCTCACTGATGCATCACCAGTGCTTTACAGAACAATCTGCACCTGCACAGACAGCCAAGAGTGTTATTCCCCCTTTTTTGCCCTACCCTAGCATTATTGCCTTCTGTTCAATTTGTGGTGTAGGATGCCTGTGAAAAATTTTCTCACAGAATTGCTGTGAAAACAGTTCCTTTCTGTCCTGTGCTTCTGCAGTTCCTTGTTCCTACCTAAATGTATCTCTTACTTACATTGTATACTATGCACATTTTTCAGATCATATCTGCAATTTATCAAGATCATTGATTTTTAATCCTGGCTTCTAATGCACTTGCAGTCTCTCACTGCTTGAAATTATCTGCAAATTTAATAACAATCCTCTTTGTGTCATCATTCGGCTCATTAATGAATTTGATGAATACTACCAGACCTAGAGTAATCCTCAGTGAAACTTTATGCAACTCATCCTTACATTTTGACAGTGAAATATCTATAAATGTAATTTGAATACAGTCTGCTAATGCAACTCAGCATCACATTTTCAGTACAATAATTGGAAGTTCACAATTTACCTTTTGCAAAATATTTTTTTAAAATTAATTCTCTTTTTTTGTTTTTCTTTTTGGCAGGAAATTATTTTCTTATATATTAATGGGACTCAGATTTCTAAGGTGATTGAGCTGAGGTGAAGCAAATTTCATGTTTCAATCAAATACTTAACTATAGGAGGTATTTTGAGGTGCACTTTTATTATCATTCATTAAGGCTGTCACTCTTTCAGATATCGCCTGTCTGTCATTGTCCTTCCTTCCAAAAAGATATCTCAGATTTTAGCTCCGCAGCTGATGGCAATAACATACAGAAAAGTATGTGTATCGAACCACAGAGAAAGAAAGTCCTTAATACTCCAATGGACCACTTCGCTTTGAGTAAAATCATTGTGCTTGTAGCGACTTAAGAGACTTTATGTTACAGTTTTCCTCCTTCAAACCCCATATTGTGCAAAGAAATAGTACCCTCCATGACAGCTAGAATATAATTAAAGGTCTACAGATCAGCTCATGTGACTGTGAGCTATTGTCTACCCACATGTGCTTAAAAAAAAGGCAGAGCTCTTTTCATGCTGTTATAATCATCTGGTCCTCCTTGTCCTTTCAGAACATGAAGGAAAGTCTCTCTTCCTGGATGCTAAACTGTTTAGTTTTGTGAGTGATCAGGAAAACACAAATGTAATTCCAGTATCTCTCCCTCTGAAGAAGGCTAAGTCTTCCTTGCTTCTGCATGCCTGATCTGTGGACTTGCCAGACTGAATAGTTCCAAGTAAAATACCATGATTCTTAATTGTAGTGACCACCTTTGGAGATCTAGCCTAGCTAGGAACTCAGACATCACTTTGAAATGACAACCAAGCTTTTGTTCCTTATTAAATCTCATGCTTTTATTTTGCTTCATAGCACTGAAAGCTCTCAATGAAGATGAAATTTTACCGTCCTGTCTACATCTGACAGGAGCTGCATGTTCACCCAGTGCCATCTCCATGGATGTAGCATCCAACAACCAGTCTGGCCCACCAGTCCACCTGGGCAAGAAGCACAGATCCAGTATACAACTGATCTAACAGGTACTTGCTACCAAAATGCAGTCCACTCCCAGGTCCTTGCCACACATTTTCTGCATAAAAATCTAGTCGGCCATGTGGCCACAGGGCAAGTTGATTTGGCTGGCAGATCTGATGGAAAACAAAACCAACAAATGAAGCCTACTCTGCAACTGGAACAATAGGGCAAAAATGCTTTTTTCAAAGGTCATGAGATTTTTAGCTCATTTTAGATGCAAAACAAATTGTTACCTCTACCTACTCTTTGTATAGCTATTTTCTTCCCACACTCTAGTCTCCATGCATAAGCCCCTGCCCACATGTTTTAAGTCATCTGTTTTTAATTATTTTCAGCAGTTTGAGGGTTTAATCTACAGTTTAAAATCCTGTTCTCCACAACAAAACTCAGGCTCAGCTCTCCCCTGATTTCCCTGATAGTACTTCTTTTTAGAAACAGACACACTTGTTTGGTCGTTGCTAGACCAATATGTACATTAATCTTCCAGTCAATTTCACAGTAATTTAGATTATCAGAAATTAATTCCAAACAAAGCTAAAAATACTCTTCTCATTCTCCAGCTCAACCTTGAAAGATTCTGTTATCTGATGGGGATGGTGCATATAGACTCAGGCAGTAGGATTCATGTAGATTTCCTACATGAAGTGCCCAATTCATCTTATGACTACTGTTGGGCAAAAAGTTAAGTCCTTCTCTAAGACAATGTAATGGACTTTCTCTGTGGTCACTGGAAGAGGGGAGTGCAGGGGACAATCTACCTGTTTTGGGTACAGATTTGATGATGAGCTATATTGTCCTCTGGAGTTGACAGCATCTCTTCATTCTTTTGGGAGGGCCAGAACAACCAGAACAGACCATCTGTTAAAGGGTGGGAGCTGGGAGAGAAAAAACTCATCTAATGGATTTTAGTCTGAAGGGACTTGTTTCTTCAAAGCGCTCTGAACTCTCATGAAAGTTTTGGACAAACTGTTAGTCTTCAGAGTTGTTTCATAAACCTGAGGAAGAAAAAAGCACAAAAAAGTGGACTAAACATGGAATACTCAGTTTTTTGAGGGGCTTAATGATTCTTTCTGACATTTAATGATTATTACCTGTCTTTAAATGAAAATGGAAAAAATTGCAAAAGAAAATCCAAAAATATGCTAATATTGTAACATCCTTATGGATGAGATCTGAGGAAATCCAAGGCTTCTAGCTTTGCAGCCACCATTAAAATGAGATCACAAGACCAGGTGTTCAATGCATAACCGTTTTCATACACAGCAACACAAGCTCCTAGACTAAGAAAAAACAGGACCAGCTTCAAAGATGCTTTTGACACACAGATTTGGGGTTAGCTTTGCAGAGTTCATATTCTGAATTCAGTATGAGTATTTAATACAAGAACTATGGCTCATGAATACAGAGTACACAAATAGAGTTCATAGGCACGGAATTCATAGCTCATATTCCTTCTACCAAATTACTACCTTCTGTCTGCTCTACAGAAAAATTCTCATTACTCCTGCTTTCATTAGTGTCATCACCTCCTCAGGACTCCACGATCATAAAATAATACTTGGATGTATAACAGGAAAAAATGGAGTGTTAGAAGCTCTCATTAAACATTTATATTACCAGACATAGACAACCTGAAGTTGCTAGTGGTCTGGCTACCCAGCTGCAAACAATACAGTATGGGCATGTGCAGAGCATACACAGATAAAAATAAACCTCTTGTCTTTCCAAAGTATAAATTCAGCCCTCATGGCATACACCCCTTTTCACCCTTTTTTATGGTTGGACTCGATGATCCAGTGGGTCTCTTCCAACCTGGTGATTCTATGATTCTATGATATAAGCAAGTCAATATATAATTTCCTACCACACCACCACTTCCTTCCCCCCCCCCCCCCCCTTGCTTTAGACAGAAAAATATCTGGATTGTAATCTGAGATGACATGTTGTTGCAAATGAGATTTACAAGGTAATTTAACCAAAGAAAATCTCAAAGACTACTTTCCTGCAATAAGAATAGAAAAAAAATGTAGTAAAATTCTCACATGCACTCTCTCATCTTCACTCCTTCCATCTGCTGGAATTGATATGGAGAGTGGACTCCAAACCTGAGGTACAAGGTGTCTCTGTGAAACATGGAGAATTCTATGTTCTGTAGCGCAGAGTAAAAGTCAGCAAAAGTACCCAAAATTTTGTATAATACAGTCATGGAGTCTGGGATGTTCTGGTTTTGTTCAGTTCAGAGATGCCTCTTGTCGCAGTCCCTTTCTGTCAGGGACAGAGAGCTTCAGGCTACTCACCTCTCAACAGTTACCAAATGTGTTTTGGACTCTGGGGAAACAGTCTCTGGGACATCTCAAGTTGATAAAACGCAAGAGACGAGGATCCTCTCCTGGAGAGTGGCAGCCTCCCAGCCTCTTTGGAAAGGTGAGTACAACCACAGGCAGCATCTGCAGAGCTGATCTCCTTCTCTCTTATCTCTATCTGCAGAGAGCAGATGCTGAAGCACACCCTAAAAGAAGAAGTTAGTAATTAGAAAACCCTCACACCTCCTAGATGTTGTCACAGCTAATCTGGAATCAGGACCTGAAGGCTTCCAAATTCTTGGTGTCCAGTGAATAATGAGAGAAATGAAAATCTTTCAGCAGTTTTCTTATCACCCAGCACACTGTTTAGTAACACTTTCCAAGGCTTTCAAGGAAGACGGGTTCTGATACAACCTTGCTTATCACAGTATCAATTGTGGTCATGCAGTTACTGAACTACCCCGAGAAAAGGAATTTGGACTGTGTAGGTCACTGCTGGTCTTGAATTCCACAAACATCCTGAACAACATCTCGTGGCAAGGGTTACCATAGGTTCATTTCAAAATGGATACAAGTACCCCCTTCTCCCATTTTTTTCAGCACTAGGCCCTTACTGCCCTAAGGAAGCTAGCACAGGACCTACATGTACTTTCTCTGTATTATTTAGCATTGTGCAAACCATATGTACTGTAAGTCATCTTCTCAGTAAAATATGCAGGCTTCACCTTCTCTGTCTGTTCTCATATGGAAATCTCGCCATCCTCCAAATAATTTTATTACCTGCTTTGAGGCCAGTCTATGTTTCATGGGTGATGGGGGTTTTGGGGTTTTTTTCTTTTTTTTAGGATGGGTAACCAGAACTGAGGGCTGCTTCCTGGGAGAAGATGAGGTATTTTTCCGGAGGCAGCTGTATTTGCTACTCTTCACTCTCACAGCTACATATTTTCTCCTACTTCATGTTCCAAAACTCTTTCAGATTGTGATCTTTCTCTCTGTTTCCCAACTCCTGGCTTCTCAACTCCAGCAGGAATTTTCCCTACCAGGAATGGGGAGCAGCGAAAATGAGGGACTTCAGAGCCAGGAGTGGCAATGTGCTATGTCACCTCCTTGCAGTGATGAATGTCCTCCAGAGATGCCATAGACCTGGGACATTGGCCAGACAAGCACTTACCTTGCAGACACTGGCAAACCCCACATATTTCCTGACCTAATGGGGTACTTCAACAGCTCTGCTGCTGAAATGCATTGTGTATGTTTGTGGCTGGTGCTGTTGGAGCAAGGATTTAAAAA
>WAAB01030683.1:0-12555 GCA_013389865.1 Piaya cayana | reverse complement strand
AGCCATGCCTCTTGTGATGGAAGAAAAGCTGTCCTGCAAGAGGTGATGATTGAGGTACACAACACGATACTGGGATGTTTACTTTTTGACCACAGTGAAGCATCAATTCAGAAATCAATATGGTGATTTAGTGAAGTAGCACTGACTTGCTGACGTGTTCCTTAAGGAAACTGAGGTGAGCCTACACAAGTATATTTACTCCCAGTCCAATCTGTTTGAAGTGACTAGGCTGCTCAGGGATTCATGAACTTCTGAGAGAAAACAAGGGGAGGAAGCTAATGGCTGTGAGTCACACATAGGTAGCGTGAACTGTTGTGTTAGATTGGGCTCCTGTATCCAGGTTGTACTTTCTTCTTACTTAGCATTAGATTTGGTTCTGAGATGGCCTTTTGCTTACTTTACTACTTGGCAAAGACAGACCCAAGGAGATCTACGACAGAGAGAACTGTCAGATCATCTTAAGAATTATGAAAAATAATTTGGAGTCAGCTCAAGTGAAAGAGGTGGATCAGTCTTTCCCATTGGGGGTGGTAGCACAATATCAAATACAGAAGGGGTGCATGTTTATAAGAATCGGGACATTGTAGATGTTGCTATTCCATTGTTGTAACACTACTTGTCTTTATCTATTCAAAGCTGTGGCATTTACAGTGATAAACACTAAAAATATAATACTCAATAGTAACCAATGTTTGTGCCCCATAGTGTTCAGAGAGGACAGAAGTTCCTTCAGAGATTCTGATGATTGGCAGCAATAATGCTTTCATTTATATTGCTTCTTTGTGTGAACACAGCAGCTGGAGAAAGTCCTTAACTTGTGTTCTTGAGACTACAGTTGCCAGAAAAGAAAACCACAGTCATATAAGGAGGCTTGTTTCACTGCATTGCCAATATGAGTATGCTTTACTACAAGAATTAAAATTGCTTATAGAAAAATAAATGCTATTTTCATTCATTTCTAGTGGTCCCTCTAGGAATGGCACAAGGAAAACTGTCCTTTCCTTTTCCCTCTGCTTTAGCCGTGACCTGACCTCAAACTGCGATGAAAGAACAGTGACTTTATGAGGCCCATTTTATATTTGATTTCTCTGCTGAAACTGCCAGCTGCCACGCTCCCCTCCTTATGGCTTTTCCAAGGGCCTCTGTATGCTCTAGAATTTACAAGACTAGTGTTCTCCACTGTCCTTTAGTTCACTCTTGCTTGTTTGGAGGTTTTAGACTTCTCTCAGGGTCTTATTAATTTAGTCAAGTTACCTTGATGTAGCAAATGCCATATCAGCCTGTAACTTAGGTGACCTCAAACAAGGCTGGAAAGCAAAAAGAATGTGGTTTGCAGGGGGTTATAGAGACAGGACCTGCTTTGCTAATATAAACCACTAGAACTGCAAGTTCTCTTGCCAGAGGGGCTGCACCAAGCCCAGCCTGTGAGGTCAGGGTGTAAGGGGATGTTTTTCATATTTCTCTTTAATGTTCTGATCACCTGAAAAGAACAGACTAGTGACACTGTAACCGCTGTGCCTTACTTAGCACCAAGGATGCTGATTCTCAATGGGACTAGAAGGTTTTGTAACACCATTTTACTGGGCTCACCTACATTTTTAATGCACTCACAGGGAGCCCAGCTGACAACTTTTTAAACCTTGGAACAGAAGGAGGAAACCAAAACACTACAGTGATAGTGAAAAGAGCTGCAGGGGAAGTGCAATTCCACTAACTTCATCACATACCTGTACATCTTCAAACAGTGAGATTTAAAAATTCCTTGATGAACATCACTGGTTTCAATATACAACTTGTTCTAAAACCTACTGAAAACTGACTACGTATAATTTAACCATCCTATTGTAAGTCTTTTGGAATTTTTCCAGGATCATCTGAATAGCCATCACAAAGTTGAAGTGAAAATATTAAATATCCTAATACCTTGATTAGGCCTGTCCAGTGTGGGTCTAGAAGGTCTAGAAGTGCGGGTCTAGAGCCTCAGACTGATGAAGGAATGAGTCATTTAGGAGAACAAAAAAGTTAAAAGCGGGTGGAATGAAAGAAGGAACTTCTGAGGAGTGCTGGGTGTGAGAAAGTGTCTCAAAGAAATGGAAGAGAAAAGGGTGATATATGGGAAAATTTTGGTTTTGTTTTATTACGTATCTTACGTAGTAACACTTGCACCAACCTCAGTGCAAGATGAACTCAAAGCACAAGCAGAAGGCTCAGCTGGTTGTTACACTAGTTATACAACTTGGTTCCCCTTAGCTACCAGAGTTTTTTTTTATACTATCAGAAATGACACAAAACTTTCAAAAAGAGAATATACTTTGCTTTTAAGCTACCCTTCTCATTATATTCTTCAAGGCAGTTTTGAATATCAGTAAGAAAAAAAAAAAAAAAAAAACCCCACAAAACCACAGCTCATACTCTCTCCTGTTAATTTCAGCTATTTTTTAATTTCCATCTATCATTACAAAAATGTATACAACTACACTGAACGTGAGAACTGATGTAGTCCATTTCCTCTTAAAAACAACAGGAGTTTTCGATATTTGGTTAGCCTGCAATTTCACACAAGCAGGTTTAAAGAACAGTACTTGATACAGGTTAGATGGCAGCTGGATTTGGCGTAAGTTGTTGCAGCCCTGCCAAAGTCGGAGATACCCATTTTGGCTGCAGATGCAAGAGCCTTTAATATTCCTTAATAGTGTAAACTGTTGAAAACTGGCCTCAAGTTACCCAGTCTTAATTTCCATATTCTAAAATCACTCTGACTTCACAGTGATATGCATAAAACAAATGAGATGGGCCTCGATAGTATCACACTGCTGTTTCTTGGGGTACAAATGAATTGCCACTGCTGTTAGGCTGTTTGTGGTTTTCTTACCTCAAGGTCAGCTAAATTCCAGGTGTACTGGTCCAGCCTGACTTCAGAAACAGGACTTCTCGTTTCTGCTACTAGCAGATCGTATTAATTCTGTAATAATCTTATGACTAGGCTTTATCTATCATTACTTGAAAAACCTAATAGTGAGTAATGACACCAGTGTGCATTCACTGAACACAACCATTTCTGTATAAAATAATCATCAACTCTTCGTATCAGCACTCAACAAACCAGCAGAAACATAACTCTAATCTGTCTTGAACTATGATATGATGTCAGAATATTTGTGACATTATTTATGGGTATAACAAGCAACACGAGAACCATTTCCCACTGGCATTGTCTTAATAAACACTACATCTGCTTAAACTTAGAAATCCTGCAATTGAAAACCAAACCTGTAGTATAAGTAGTTCAAAAGGCTTTAAATTTTCATACACAGTCCCAAGCAAAATGCAGAACAATAAATTGACCTGCTTTAACATATTTCTTTTTTTTTTTTTTCTCAGGCATTTCTTAGAAAAAACACAGCCTATATATAGAATCCCGGTTTAGTCCTCTGCAATGACTTAGGACAACTAAACTTTCAGTAACTAAATTTAAATGCCCAGCCAAGAGAACACCATAGGACAAATTAAATGTTAATACAATGCATTTTTGTTTAGGGGAAAAAAAAAAGGTGTTACATTTCACAGAAGCCACATGAATATATTAAAAAAATCAGGATAAATTTTCATGGCAGTAACCACTGGTGAGCTTTCACAGAAGTTACTAGGACTGTGCCAGTTACTTCAACACAATTTAGCCCAGAATTCTAGGTATTACCATAACTTTGGGGCAGCATTAAGTAACTCTTGCTGATCAAATTTATTCTCATGAGCGCTGAAGCCTCTGCAGGCTTCTAATAGTCCAGTTAAGTGTAAAATTTCATTATTAGAAAAAGCTTAGAATATCAACTGATGTCATATTTTGGGGGTGAGATCTGGGACATAAAATGGGAGCTTTGTCCTAAACTGAACAGAAAACTCTTCTATTTCTTTCAAAAGAAGGTTTAAGTTAAGTTAAGCAGGTTTTCAGAAAAGGTTGAAAAAAAAAAATACATTACTTTATTTCAGTTCCCTCTACCCCTAACTTCTGAGGGAAGCAACTAAGCTCTTTTGATAACAGAGAAAAAAAACCCATCAACTTCTGAGCATCTGCAGGAAAGTATTTGATTTGGTTTTGTTTACTTGTTCCACAGAGAGCACGTTTCTTTCCCTACACCTACACAATCTGAACACCTGTCTGTAGGTAGAATTGACTGCACTTCGTAGCTCACACCAGAGAAGCTCCATTTAGAAGGGTGCATCACCCCGACGACATAAGTTTATTTTTGCTTTGTGGAAGAAGGGCAAGAGTAATAACTACGTGCTCTCCTTCTGGGTCTCAGTATACAAATCCTCATCCTGAACAAAAAAACAATCACAGAAGGCAGGAACCTATGATTTACTAAAGTTAAACTAAATTTGAGATGTGGAAGTACATGTCTGTTAGTGCTCCTGCCAGTCCTTGTAAGGCTGGGCTCTGTCTTTTGGTGAATTGGGTTTTGTTCGGTTGACAAGAAATTGACTTTATACAGAACAAAGGATAAATGCAAATACAATACAATTATTTCTTTATTATTTGTCTTTTTTTTCAGAAGTTCCTTTGTGTTACATCACAATTTAACACTCAAATAGCCTGGTGAATAAGAAACCCTGCAGCAAGTAAACTTTCGATTCAAATGAAGAAGAGATCCTACTCTTCTGTCATCAGACATACCCTTTGAGATATGTTTAGTCGGGTCAGTTTTCAGCAAGTGCAAGCGATGAGTAGTGAAGAGCTCTTGCACTTTTGCTTTCTATTACATTTAATTTCTTTCTTAAATAAGCCTGAATTATATTTCTACTGCATTTAATCCAAATGCAGAGGAAAGAAAGGGTTTGGATATGTGATACAGCAACAAATGGTGTGAATTCATTTGCAGCGGCTGTGAGTAGAAAATCAGATGGAGTTCAATTCTCTCTTGACACAAGAGCCTGTTGTCCCAGAAGTAGACAGCACGCTAGTTGAAGCCCAGGACATTGCTAAAATAGCCGTACCTAGCCCTCATTTACAGCTGGCTTGCAGCCAGTATAACTTGAGTGTAGGTTGAACACCCTCCACCTCTGCAACTCTCTATATAGATGTACCCTGAGGCTCTCTTGAAGCATCTTCCAGCTTTCTCAATTCCAGAGCTCATGTAGGCTTAGAAATGCCTGTGGGGTACTTTCAGAAACTATATTTAGTTAGACTTTCCAAACTAAGGAATATCAGGTTGTAGTAGCAGTCCAGTCTTAACTTCTCTCACTTTCTGTGCTCCATCTGGGAACTTTTGACAGACACTTTGCTTTCTCAGCACTGAACTTCCCATACGCTCACACCTAATGAATCTCATTAAGTGAAATACTGGGTCACTTTGCTTCCTTGTCAATCTCAAAGGAGTTTTAAAGAATGGGAGTGGCTCGTGGCATTGTGGATGTTTTTTTGCGGAACAGGGGTTTCAGATGTAGATCACAATAAAACACTCCTGCAAGCTAAAATACAAAGAAAGTAAATATCAAATTAGTTAAGTGTTAGTATATAAATCAGCCAAACCTAGCACACATCTCAGCCACCTCTAGTGGTTTGGAAAATGCCTGTACAATGCAGTATTTAGAAGAGAACCACTGAGACCTTGTCCATTCTGAAAAGCTGCAGAATAACCTCTGGTTGTGTCCTGCTAGCCACCTCCCACACGCACTCAGCTGCACCATCTGCGGGAACAGATCTGAAAAGCACTTGAAAAAGGTCGAAATTGCAAACAGGAATCAAATCCTTGATTTCTTTTCAGTGATCCGCGTCCAGCATCATAGCACAACACTGGGAAACGCTTTTCTTCTCAAACACATCCTTTTGTGATGACGGCAGGACTGACTAACAACTTCTTTAGAAGAACAAAGTATCATGAGGAAGAAGACACTTCTTCCCCCTTACAACCAACTGATACAACGAGCATCCCTGCATCGCATGATAAAACCACACATCACCACGTCCTCCTCCTATTGCCCTACGGAGTTTGATTTGCCAAGGTGAATGCAAAGCCACTCTTAAAAGCATTTTTTTAACAAATAGCCCTATTGGCATTAATTATGATAACACACAGAATATAATGCTCATCAGGTTAAGGGTTATGCGGGGTAAGAGGTCATTACATTTAGTTTTTAGTTAAAGGTGATATTACCAATAGAAAATGTTAGGACCTCTGTGCATATGCCACATGTCATTCTCTAACTCCACCACTTCACCTCTCTTAGAACCGCACCCCTCAAAACTCATTTGCCATCCCCAGAAGAGACAAGTCAGCTCAGAAACACCTTAAAAATCCACCTGGAACAGAGAACTTCTAGAATTAGGAGAAAGGACTTTCCCCTCAGGCTGTTAGAACAACTGTGAAAACTCCTAAGAACTGACCATATTGTTGATGACACTGGATGTCTTTCCAGGGCTGCAACTTATTTCCAGTCTTATCTAAGACTAAAAGTGGATTTCAGAACTACTCAGACTAGGAAAATACTTTGCAAGGTTAAACTTGACTCGTGAGCTCATCCCACATTTAGAGCACAGGAAATATAAAATAGTCAAGAAGTCTCTGAAAAATGCAAAGTAAAAGTGGAAAGATCAAAAAGGAAACCACAAGAGGGCGGATGGGCTACATAATGGATGATGGAATGATTAGACACAGAAGGAAAAAAAGGAAGGTGTCCTATCTCTTAGGAGAAACCTCATCTATGAAAAGAAGTATTTTATGCAGAAGATGACAAGCTAGGAGCATGAAGGGAATTCTACTTTTTCCACTTAAAGATCGTGGAATTTTTAGTAGCTGAACAGTGTTATATCACTGGTTGTGGAGATTTGGAGGCCCTCCAGTTATCCATTGGAACAAGTGACATATATACCTTTGCTCCCACACATTTTAGTCTCTCTGGAGAGACTGGCAAGCAAAGTGACAATTAAATCCTTCATCTTGTGACAGAGACTTTTAAATCCTCACCAGCAATGAAATCAGAGCTCAAATTGTAGGCCTTTTTCACACAGATAGCTTTTATTCACATAGACAGTCATAGGAACCTAACCATTTGGCAAGAGACTAGTTAGGAAAGGGATTATTTGTGTGGCTGGGACCATATGCTTATAGAGACCTTCTTCACTTATGGACAACACCATGATCTTCTTTAACTCCACAGTAAAGTGCTCTCTTAATTCCATGGGGTAGCATTCATCTGTATTTACTTTACACCTAGAGCTCTAGCTAACCTCTGTACAAGAAGTTTTTAGCATCTTTCTGCATTCTTTAATGTGCTTGAGCTCTGGATCAGGTCCTTTCAGATTCTGAATCAAGAACTGAATTTGACACAGAAAATTTCAGAATGTAATGCAGCTTAGTCCTTTATAGTAAGACACTTAGACAAGGCATTCCTAATGTCACACACAAAACCACAGCAATTGGTGGAATAAAAGCTCTCCATGACTGATGGTGGGACCTCAGACAGGGGCTCTCAGTTGCTTGTTCCAACCTAGCCTAAGTAAGTACAATCAAACCACTTACCAGCCCACAATTATCTCACGCTCTCTGCAAAATGAGCTGCTTGTTAGCTCAGCTGCTGGTGGACATCTGATAAAAACACTGCCACACCTTAAGTTTTCATTGTTGAGTTTCAGGTCAGCACTTCTCAATGGATAACCTTAGAGGTAGCTTCCCCAAATAAGATTTGACATATATTCACGGGTTAACACAGAAAACCGTGGACTGATGATTTCTACATTCATAGGATCCATGCCAGAGGATCTGAAACTTCAGGGGCCCTCACAGTGGCACATACGATGGAACTAATGAAAAAGGTAGGTTAAATAATCACACGTACTCTAGGGTAATGGAGGAACTAAGGAATCCAAGATAGTTGAGCTTGCCTAAATGTTAGCAGAACAAAAGCAGGTGCTCCTCGGGGTGTTGTTCCTCATACCACGCGGACAATCTTTCCACAAGGAGCACAGCCTTTGGAATCCCAGCTGCCATGCTCTGCTTCCATGTGGAGTGCTTCCTAAGTGGGACGGAGCCATCAAATTATGTCTCAAGCAGTACAGAAGAAAAACATCATAACTTCTGATCCTATATCCAAAGCTGAGGGAGAAGGAAAGCTGAGGAGCCACTTTTTAGCTGGCCATACATGACTTATTTCAGGAAATGAACTAAGATTTGGATCCATTCCAAGTTATCAGTTGGGTGGTAATACAGTTTACTAACTGAACAGCTACATCAAATATCTTTTTTTTTTTCTGGCAGGGTTGTGGCAAACAAGTTTATATACAGCTCTAATACTGTGTTTCAAATTTCTGCTTTCAGTTGTTCATAATTTTGCTGCAGTCAAAACAATGTTAATTAAGTTAAGTTGCCCATGTAATAAATACTAAAAATGTCAGAATTAACTCTGACCCTCTATACATAGCAGAAAACAGGCTAGCACATAATATTTTTTTCTGTAATCCATTTATTGCATCGGGCAAACAGTAAGCTACTCTTTCTAGGGCACTGGAGCCCTTCCAGGAGATCTGTTTCTCTCCCTAATTCTGCCACAAAGATGTTCTATGAAATATCATGAAGGTGCTTTTCTATGTTTTAGTTAAAGGACCACCTAAGCTTCTTGAAAAGATCTTCGTATCATTTTTTGTAGCACTTCTGTGATTGTTTCATCTAAGTAAACCAAACACTCGAAATTCCATTTGGGCTATTTCCCTTGCTTTGTTATATGTATAGGAATACTGGTGAAGAGTTTTGACTGCCCTAAGCCCTAGAGTCCACCAGTCATTCACAGAACACAAGTTTAAAGCACTGTGCTTCAGGATTGACTTAAGTTGGTTGTAGCCTTAATTTTGACGTTTACGGAATGAGGCAAACTTGATTTTGAAAGCTTCGAATGTTTCTTCGTATGTTGTCAGGGGGGTTGTGTACAAGGCTTGCAGATAGCTGGGCTTGACCACAAGACACTCTCTTTTTAGCTGTTTGACTTCTGAAGCAATCAGGGTAGCAATTTTCCCCAAAATCTTATGTATAGATAGAATTAGTTCAGTTTTGTGCAGCATGGTAGCTATTTGTATAAGGTATTGTCAAAGACAGAAAAGAAATACTGCTGTTTCCCTATCATTCCTTTCAGAGCTAGGAAAGGAGGGAGGGAGGGAAGCAATAGCTATCCCCAGAGCACTGCAGTGTCCTATCAGTCTGACACTCTAGTGGGAGAACATTTTAAAAACTTCACCCTTGCTTTATCCCTTTATATGCTCAGGGTCATGCCTTGCTAATAGGCTTCTCTCATAGCATCATAGAATCACCAGGTTGGAAAAGACCTCTTAGATCATCGAGTCCGTCCATTCTTATCTGCCACTAAACCATGGGCCCGAGCACCTCACCTACCCATCTTTTAAACCCCTCCAGGGATGGTGACTCAACCACCTCCCTGGGCAGCCTGTTCCAGTGCCTGATGACCCGTTCTGTGAAAAGTTTCTTTCTAATATCTAGCCTGGGTGATGAGATCTTCAGATCATACTACAGAGGTGAAGAAATCTTACTCTAGGGTAGATTGTACCCTTTGGCCAACGGATCACAGAAAATCCTTCCATCTCAGGCAGCTTTCTAAGTACAGAGGAAGCATCCATGCAAGATCCTGCTGAGAAAATCACTGTTATGAAATCTGTAGTGCAACCACTTATCCACCTAAACCTCTCAAGCTCCATACAACTTACACACAAAAGCCCTCAGGTAATGGTCATGAGCACACCGCTTTCACCCTCACCATCCATCAACTTTAACTCTCATTCCCCTGTGAATTAAAACAAGTATTTTGCCTGTAGGAATCCCATCTTATATTTAATATACAAAGCTATGGAAAATTACTGTTTGACTATCAGAAGAACAATTTGTCTCAAGTTGAAAGTATAACATTTTGTAACGATCTTACCCAGAGTGTTAAATACAGTCTTTTTCTATCATTTAACTTGTGAGAGAACATCTTCAGGAATGAAAACAACCCACCAAAACACACCATGCTTCTTTTAAAGATCATGAATTATTACTCACATTGATTGGTGAAACAAAGCAAAAACTGGAATTAGAGTGCACGATCTCTCACATCAGAGAGCTTATATTTTGGATGTGTGAATAAAAGGAGAAATAAGACTACGTAGTGCTTTCCTATGATTCTAAAGGAGATTCTAGCAGACCTAGTGTCAGAAAGGAATTAAATTTAATTCTATCGTTATACTGTTGAGTGTACCTAAGCTAGCAACATTTCCATGGAAACTTTCTGTTTAGATTTCTGTTTTTTATGTAGCCTTCCTTTTTGGGTGTAAAGAAGATGGAGCCAGGCTCTTTTCAGTGGTCCACAGTGACAGGACAAGAGGCAGTGAACAAACCAAAACACAGGAGGTTCCTTTTGAACTCCTTCCTGGGAAAACCTTTTTTTCCTGTGAAGGGGACCAAAAATAGGCACAGGTTTGTTGTGGAATCTCCATCCTTGAAGCTACTCAAAAGCCATCGGGGTAGGGTCCGAGGCAACCGGCTGTAGGAGGATCCGTTTGAGCCGGGAGTTTGGACCAGATGACCTCCAGAGGCGATTCTGTGGTTCTGTGTGTGGTTTTTGAAGTTATATTGAGGCATATATTGAATAATTAATACACTATATACTGAATATTTAAGATACTATCTAGTCCAGCTTATAATTTCATTATTTTTATAAGTAACTTCATATCACACATACAGAATCCATTCCTCTAAGAATAACATGAGACACTTGATTGCATAAACCACTTACAGAAGACAAAATTATTTCAGAAGGTCTTGTTTGCGTGTCCCTGCGGTGGATTCTGTAAACACAAATAAAAAGGCAAAGCTTTATTTAATAAACCTGTCTTTCAAGAAGGCAATGCAGAGAGGATAAAGTTAGCATTTACTCGTGGGCATTACGTGCTAAGTACTGCAAGTGAAGTATAATTTACCAATCTGAGTCAAGCCAGAACAACAAGCCAAACTTATTTATTTGATGCTTCTTAGTTCCATCTAGGAGATACGACAGTCAGAGAAGCCAAAACAGAGACTTATAAAGTTTTGAACTTGATGACATATTCAACAGAGAGACCAAAGTTCTGTAGAGATTAAAATGCTCACATATTCCCATGTTCAGACAAGTTGTCAAGGCAGTCAGCATAGGAAGTTTTGCGCAACAACTGGCTGGTAAATAAGCAAAGAACGGTATTTTCCTGGGATTCTGATACCCTCACCAACGCTTGTCAAAATGGACTTAAGCCCACAGAAAAGCAGTCCTGCGTAACAGCTATTCTTTTCTTTCCTCTAGGCCACATGTATTTTATTCACCCAGAGAAGTCTGAGTTTGCAGTACACCGTGCTCTCTTTGAGAAATCCAAGTATGATCTGTTGTTACCCCTTCAACAGTGAATATACATCAAGTTGTCTCACGTGCATAGCTGACATCAGTCCACTTATCTGTCTATTTTTTCACTTGTCTTTCAGCAAAAATGGACCACCTTCTTCAGCAGTAAAGCTGCAGTCTTTTAAAAGTGATGATTAACTTTGCCATAAGCAGTTTATTTGCAAACGCACAAAACAGCATTGAAATGGTTCACGGAAAAGCATATGGATCAGCGGTTGTCTGCAAAATCTCCGACACAAAAATGGAGGCATATTTAAGCTCCAGCAAAAAAAAATAACCCAAAGCAAAGTCAAAAACGTAAGACCCTAAAAATCTAAAATGTATCTTAGCATAGAGGCTGAAAGCTCCCATGAGAGCTGACTGCTCTGAAAAAGTTATGTAGCTTATTTACAGTAAATTACAGGCTTTGCTTCAGTCATATTGTGATTCCCAGATGAAGAAAGAGGGAGGTAAAGGGTACTGGTTTATGAAACGCAGCACAGTCATTTGGCAAATACTGAAGATTGATAGGGCCTTACTCAATACTTTCATAGTCCAGTTCCCATGTTACAGAAACTCATTCAAAGATACACATGCTACAGAAAATAGTCTTAACTTCTTTAGAAAACCTGCCAGGATTTCAGTTTCAACTGGTACTTTCAGTGACAATATAAAAGCCAAGAATCTATGCTTACAAAACATACAAACTGATATTCTTAGGCCATATCACAACCCAAACTCCCATGGTTTCCCAGGGCTACAAGCATGAACAACGCTTCAGGAATGTGAAGTATACTGAACATACTATTTCAGCGCACATTTCAAATAAAATTCTGGGGGCCAGCTTTTCCATTGGAAGGAAAAATAGATTTTTTTGAAGGAAAACAGTAACTTGTGAAAGAACTCTTGTCCAAATAACTTAAAGGATGCCACAATCTTTCTAAGTAACAGACCGATAGAAGTTACTTCAGTAGCTGTAGCTCATAACAGGGCCATATTTTAAAAATATTCCCATGCTGTATCCTGTAAATTGTTTGTAAACTTCCCTAGGTCAGCTCTACTGTACAGAGAAGATTCATGGTCATCTTTGCAGGTTTTGAGATTTTAAAATCTTTCCAGGAAGAGAGGAGGTGGCAAGGACTGCTTAATTATTCAGACTTAGATTTT
>WAAB01030588.1:0-10729 GCA_013389865.1 Piaya cayana | reverse complement strand
TATATACATATATATATATACACTATACTATAGTATATTTAGTATAGATGTATATATATTCTATATATGTGTATATATAGTATATATGCATAGATATAGTGTGTATATATATATACATATATATGTACTATATATACTATAGTATATTGTATATATAGTACACATGTATACGTATACTATAGATAAACTTCATGTTTATTGCAACTGCAGTTACCAGAATCTCTCTTGCCCTTGCCACTGAAGTTTGAAACTGAAGACTTCTTCACAGTGGGAAACCCTGATCTCTTTAGACATTCAGACTACTATCTTTAGGGTGCATCCACAGGTAAATCTCTATAAAAAATGTAACGTGTATTGTTTCAATGTGGCTCTTTGATTAGAGTAACTGATCACACCCACATCACCACCTCTCCCTTTATAAATGTTATACTGCCATTTTACATTTCCTGAGGGACAGACAAGACTAACTCTTCAGATGATTAGACTCCCTAAAGTTATCAACAAATGGCTTCATCTTTTTTAACAATAAACAATTTTGAAATGCAGCTTTGTGTTTTCAATGTCTTATGTAAATTTTTCTCCTGTCTTATAGATTTGTATCTTGAATACTAGGTACAAAGCGGGAAAAAAGCTGCAGCATATCATCTCTACTCCCTTTTTCTGAGAAAAGACCCTTTTGAATTTCATTCTCAAAATGTAGGAAAAGTCCAAACAAATTTAATAACTGCTTCTTTTCCACTTGTTTCTTTCAAAACTTTTCATTGAGTTTGATATCAGTATGTGAACATTTTTAGTCATTCAAAACTATATGCTTCAGGAAAAAAATAATTTAAAAGATCATATATCTGTAATCTTAGGTAATATGTGCAAGAGAGTGAATTAGTGGCATTGTGTACAAAGTGGTGGTAGCCATGCTGGTATTTTCCATTCTTGGGGGGTGACTGGTTGTTGGGTTTTTTTGCCTTAATAATGTTCTTCGAATATAGGTTTTGTATGTATAATGTATTTTATTGTTTCTTCTTTTTTTCCCCCAGTATTTATTGAGCTGCAGTCTGCAAACTGGCTTTGTATGCTTTTGTATCTTTAAATATTTGCTCTTACAGGAAGACTCCTACATGTACGTTTCTGGTCATGATTCTAACGAGGTACCTAAGCCTTCAGGGCACAGTCCTGTCAGCAGGTGCTCCATATAATGCAATGTTCAAGCTTGCAGGTTATCTTCACAATGGTGTAATTTTCTGGAATGATTCAGCATGCAGTGGGGGAAATACTGGCATAGGGCCCAGAGCACTTAAGCATCTCCTTTTCTTCTGAAGTAATATTTACCAGTTGAATACCACGTGCTTCATAATATAAGTAAAAAGTTAATGTTACTGATACTGTTGGCATTGTTGTTCTCGCCCCCAAAAGTTCAAGATGTTATTATACTCACAATTGCAAAAGCACAGATGTTTAACCTCAGTTCTAAGTGAGCTACATTTACTTGCAGGCCTCTCCTCTTGCTCTATTTTTTAGTTACAAAACAAGAAATAAAACTGACATTATTCATCCTTCGAGTTTTGCAACAAGCGTGCACAGTGGCCATTCATTACATGAAGACTTCTTTATTGTCTGGTATAAAAAGTCAGTAAGCCAAACAAAATTGAGAAGCAACCTTTCTTTAATTGGTAATTTGAAAAAAATCATACATTATCTCAAGGAAGAAATATTGTCTTCTTAAGCTTCCAGTAGAAATCACAATTTGTCATCTCTATATGTTGGTCATTAGAATAAGTGCAGTCCTGAGTCCAAAAGTGAGTTCTGAAAACAGTCTTTGCTGTAAAGTGTTTCTGAGTGATCTTCCAGCAGTTAAGGGTATCAATCATTAATCTGTTTTTGACAGTACCTTGAGACAGTGTTCATCCTGGTAAAATAAGTATTAAGTAGTGCAAGTAGCACACTCTATGACAGATTTCTGTTTCATATTGACTGCCAGGAGTTACTGCCAGGGATAAACCCGGGGACTGCCCTGCACGGGCAATGGAGCTGGGAGGCAGGATCTGGAGGCAACAGTAGGGAAGTAGACAAGAGAGATGAGAAACAGAATATGGTTGTACCTACGTGATACAGCCTACCTCACTTCAGGTTTCAGCATCAGCCACATTACAATCCTCTCAGTGAGGGGCTCAAGTCAAGCTAATGTATGCCTATGGCATTATTGAAAGGGAGTGGGCATCCTGCTAGATTGTGCACAGGATCTATCTACTGAATAGTACACTCCAGGGGCCATGGACAAGGGGAGATCAGAACTGCAAGTGCCAGTCAGAGTGGGGCATGAGGGCAGTCGCCCTGTCAGAGATACTGAATTATGTCACGTAGCTTTCAGAAGCTTAGAGTGAAAAAATAGTTAAACATGCTTCCCCTATACTTCACAACACTTCTACAATAAAAGATCCAGTGGAAGACCTAATGGCTTAAATAAACACCAGCACACCATGAATAACAAAGAACAGATGATCAACTGGATTAAAAATTTGCCCCAGTGGATTGAATCTTTGATGCTAGTTGATGAACTTCTCCGATGACCAAGTAAGAGTCAATTGCTTACAGTAATTTACTATAAAAGGGAGGCATTGATAATGTATATTATCAAAATGTAATATTTCAAACAAGTCTGAATAAGATGTTCACAATAAACTAAACTAAACTTATTACAAGCCTTCATATAGTAGAGTGCTCTTTCACTGCCTCATTTGAAAAGGCTCATTTAAAGTCAGTTGAGGTATGCTTAAAGACCAGATGAAAACCTGATCCATTGTTTTTCTTTCCATTGTATGTACTCAGGAAATTGATCCAGATAAGAATATCTAGACAACATAGTGATATATATGATTGCAATTTAGAGCTAGCAACTTATCATTGCAGAATATCTGTACTAAATCTTCTCAAATTAATCGTGTTTTACAGATTTCTTTCATGAGATATTTTAATTTTTTTAAGATGTATATGTTTGCAAAAACCATATGGACATCTACTATATAAAATACATCTTTAACAACTTCCTGAAAAAGCTTTTTTCAAGTTCAAAATTTTCTCTGTAACCACTTTTTTTCCCATGAAGAGCAAATGGTGATTAAGAATTCTCTTTGAAGTTGAACACTTGTGGAGAAACAAATGAAACATTTTATGCACTTTTCTATATGCTTTCAGCTAGCCAAAAGTAAAGAATTTGCAGATGGTTTTGAAGAAGGCAGGAGGGAAGGAATCACATACTTATCTAATTTAGAAATAAAATTATGCCTTAATGGTGAGGATTTTCATTATGGATTTTGTTTTGAAATACAACAGAAATAAATATTATTTGTTACATGAGAAATCCTAGGTTTCAGGAAATTTGATGTGAGACAGTTTGAAATCAACAAACAAGATAAACAGCTACTGCCTGTGGATGAACTAAATATTTATTGCAGTGCTTGTCATTTGGGAGTTTATGGTGGTATAATCACAAGAACAGAACCGTACCACTCAGTAACACAAAATATAATTTATTTACGCAGAAGATGGGATAATGATTTCTGTACTCAGATCGCAGTTTGAAGATGTTTGTTCCTCAACACAAGCGTACTACATGCTTATGCCAGCACAGGCTCTGTCTTTTCCCATGAATTTGGTATAGCTCAGACCCAGGGAAAGAGGAATCTTACACCAAATGAGCCCTGGTCATCTGCTTTTGCCCCCATATGTTACTGCACCTCAAGCCCACATTGATATAGGGTGCCAGACACCCAGGTATCATGTGCCCCCTGAGGGGCAGCTGTTTTCACTCTTTACTGCTGTTTAGTAATGAATTGTCAGAATAAACTACCAAAGGCCTTGCTTCTTATGTATCCCCAGGCTGTTATTTTCTTCATATCCAGAACCAATTATAATTCATTACCTGTGTTGTTATCACCTTCCAGCCTACTGACCCAAACAAGCTACAGAGATATCAAGCGGCTAATAGCTCATCCGTGTTTTCTTATTTCTTTTCACATATACCTAAACCACTAGAGATTAGCTGGTGTTTCACTTAGCGTTCCCAGATGCCAAGATCTGTGCATCTCTGTTCATGAGTTCACACCAGAACAATCTTATCAGTCAGGACTGAGCAAGCTCTGGTCAAGGTCCCACCTACCCAAATGATGCTTTGGGGTACGCTTCATCCTCGGCCAAATATCACTTAAGGGTGTGAGACTTATTAGCAAAACCATTATATTATATTATAGGTTCTGCTTTGGATGACAAAGTTTTGTTGACCATATTGTCAGCTGACAGCTTTGCTCTGGAGTTTTCTGAGCTTCAGTAAGTGCTGTTGTATTTTAGGAATGGTTATATTGTTCTATTTTCAAGTTAAATATTTGTGCTACCAGTACATATGATTTCCCAAACACAGAATTCCAGACAAGTTCCATGCATAATTAAAAACAAAATTATTCAAAGAAAATACAAACCCCTTATAAGAACATGGTAGTCTAGCAGGTAGTCTAAGGCTGCTTAGCAATTATGCTGATACTATTCTTGTGTTTCCTTTGAAATCATTTGAGACAAATGGCATCATGTTTAGATACACTGTGTACTTTGACTTTGGATATTGTATTATGAGAAGAGGATAAATGTCTTCCAAAATTTAGACATAAGAAGAAATAGTCTGGTTTTTTTGCATAGGTAGTCATTACATTTACTGGGTTTTCTGAGTATTTCTGTGAAAATATTTTCAACTACAGCCAGCCTGAGACTTTGTAACAAGACAAGAAGATTGATACTAGTGATCTCAAAACAGAGGGGTAATTATATTCTCATTTTCATGTTCATGATGTTCACAATTCTCCTATTAAACTTTAATGGGTGTTGCAACTGAAAAAATATATGCAAGAAGATAGGGAAAACACCACAAAGCTGTTAGCTTTGAAACTCTGTCAGATAGCAAATATTACTGCTATAAATCTCAACTTTCACAGCCAGTGAGAGCTGCAGGCTAGCCTAGAGAGAGAGACAGGCATGGAACCTTAGCTGTGCATTAAAAGTAGCACACTGTACATTGCTAAAATATGTATTGTGATTAAATTAATATTGAACAGTGAATTTCATAACCTTTTCTGATTTTCTTTTCCCCCAGGCAAAAATCAACACTTTTCTGACTGCAGTATCTTTCACAATTCATTTTTGGCAGTGTCAAAAGAGGTGTATTAAACATTCTGGAAGAAAACACACTCTCTGATATGGTGGCAGCAGGGTGCATATGGTTTCATAACAACATTAAAAGCTCATCTTTCTTCCTCTCTCTTTCCAGGAGCTGTTGTGGGAAGGGTGACACAGAACTGAGAGTGCACTACCTGCAGTCAGTTCTCAGAGAGCTGAGAAAAAAGATGGCATGGAGGTGTGCAGGGTATGCTAGGCAACATCTGTTCCTAAATGGATGCAATAAGATCCAACCTGCTTAGCATAAACAGAAACATGTCAAGCTAAATAGGGTAGCAGCAGGACTCAAGGCAGAACATGTGGAAGGCGTGAAAATAAATGAGCAGAGCACTAACATTTGTGACAGCAGTCAACTGCTTCACCAGTCTGGTGCATTCCATGTGACATGTCCATTTATTAAAAATACAGAATTCCAGCCATTTGACATAATGCAGAGAAAAAGCATTAGAAATTCTGGTCTGCAATATGTATTTATAAGAAGACCAGAAGGTGGGTATAGAAAATTTAGAATTAGCATTTTCTCTCAGGTTTTGACCTGATCAGCATTTGGGGGATGGTGGTTGGCTGGTGGTGAACCTGGACAGTTAACATGAAAATAAAAGAAGGGCAAGGTTTGCAATGAGACAGAACTGGAATGGAATCTCAAGGGGTAGAAAGAGGAAACCCTCGCCTGTGTTTTCACAGGAATTTTTTTCAGGAACTGGGTCATTTGATTTTCTAATATTTGAGGCTTTCTGAAGACTGTAATAATTTCTTTTTCTTCTCCCCACACCCCCACCCCAGCCTCTTCTGCCACCTTCATTCAAGTTTAGCAAGTGCTGTGCATACATGTTGATTTTTTTAAAAAAAATCTAGATATAAATATGCACAGATGTTCATTCCTTTCTCTGAGGAAAAACTGCCCCATTTTAAAAAAGCTCCAAATCTGAAAGCTATCTAATGAAGCCTCAGTGAGGGAGGGAATTGAAAAGGAACAGTCAAAGTAAAAATAGATGTTTCAAGATAAAAATTAAAGAAAGCACGTGATGCAAGTGAGAAGAAATACTGGGAGGCTGATTGAAATCAGGACAGAAAAGTTAGATTTACAGGTAATTTGATGAGTTACCTGAAATGACATTTATAACTACGATGACTTCAGCCCACAGCTTTGCTCTGTGGCACGGCACTGCCAGCACACCCTTGCCCTTATAAGAGTCCCATATTAAACTCTCCCTGCAAGAAATTTCTCAAACACATCTCCTGCATCAGCCTTTAAATATAAGTTCTTCTTTCCCTAAATTAAGCTTTTCTAGAAGAAAAAAAATATGATTTTTTGTGTCTTCCCAGAAACACTACAGAAACTGTAACATGTTGGATAATTAAATATTTTTTTCTTTCACTTGTAGGAAAACTTAGAGAGAGGACACAAAGAGGAAAATTCTCCAGTTCCTCTAAGAAAGTGCAAGTTTGCCTCCATCAGAAACCAGATGAGGTTTTGAGGAGCTAGTTTGCTACATTCCTGCATGAGAAAGTGTTTTAAACTGCTTTTACACCAAGTGCATTAAGCATAAGTCTGGCAGCTTTATCTTGCTTTTCAGTCATTCTTCACTTAGTGTCACACACTGAGCAGAATTTGTCTCGCTCTACACTGTGCTTTTAGTGAGTTACTGTGGAAAACAGCACAGCGTTTTAACGTAACAGCATGAGAGCAAATACATTCATGCATCTCCACTGGAAATAATATAAAATAGGAAGTAGATAATATTACCAGTACTATATGCATGATACTGCCAGCATCCAAAGTCATAAACCAAGTGCTTGTAAACATTACAAAACACAGTCACTAACCCACAGATTTTTCTCTTTTTTTAAAAAAAGTTTCATTTTGTGAAGCACCTGTGACAGGCAGCAAACTGCAGTATCAAAACTGCCAGATGCCAGCTTGTTTTGTTTTGCTCTTTGGTTTACAGTTGGATATTTCTAAGTGGATGCAGACTATCAAGTTTATTCCTTGTCTTTTTATTTATTTACTGTATTGGTTTTCATGCGCAGGTAACATATAGCTCTCTGATTAGCTTTCAGTAAATCTCTGGGCTGGAGTGCATGGTGTGGCAGTCCTTATTTCTGAATTAATTAAGAGCAAAACCACATCAAAGAACTCTCACAGTGGCTGTCAAAGAAGGGGAATGAGTTTGCTCTTAGGAGACTACCTATGAGAGTACTTCTGTGTGTTTGTGTGCCTGTGACAGACAGGTGGAAAGCAGGAAGGGAGAGCTGTGTTAAGGAAAAGCAAACTACCTACACCATGTTTTCCGAAGTTCTTTGATAAAACAAGTTCTATGCTTTATTGTGGGGTGAGATTTCTCGAGAAGTATCCTTAGGTATCCTCAGTTAACATGAAGTGTTTGAGCTTATTTTGGAATTATGTGATATGCCTTTAAGCTTTTTTTAACATCAGTTTTGAAATGAAAGTCATCTTGAAATATCTACTTTTTTTTTCTAAAAAAATACAGTAATATTTTTTCTAAAGGCAGAAATAATCTCTCTGTGGTTTTGAGAAAACCAGGGGAGAGAGAATAAGTAAATAAAACATGGCATTCAGACATCTTTGGAGAAGTTCTTCCTACAAGTAGTACAACAACTTACTGATGTAAAATTCCATCTGTCTGAAAGGACTAGATTATAAGCAAAGTTATTCTGCCACTGCTTATAGCGTGTATGGTTTTAAACTTTGTTTTAGAGAAGAATAGGAAGTGGTTCACAGTCACTAGCTGTCCAGTGCTGGGCTCCCAAGCTCAAGAAAGACAAAGAACTACTGGAGAGAGTTCAGTGGATGGCCACAAAGATGTCTAGGATACTGGAATATCTCTTGTTACAAGGAAAGACTCAGAGACATACATCTGTTCAGCTTGGAGAAGAGGAGATTGGGAGGGGATCTTATCAATGCTTATAAATGCCTAATACTTGTAAATATCTAATGCTTATAAATATCTAAAGGGTGAGTGTCAAGAGGATGGGGTAAGACTCTTTTCAATGTTGCCCAGTGACAGGACAAAGGGCAATGAGCAAAAACTGGGACATAAGCAGTTTTATCTGAACAAGAGGAAAAGCTTCTTTACTGTGATAGTGATAGAGCACTGGAGCAGGCTACCCCAGGAGGCTGTGAAATCTTCTCTGGAGATATTCAAAACTCATCCAGATGCATTCCTGTACAACCTGCCATGGATGACCTTGCTTTAGCAGGGGGATTGGACTAGATATTCTCCAGATGTCCCTTCCAACCCCTACTGTTCTTTGATTCTGTGATTCTGTGATGGCAGGTCTTACCAAAAATGGAGGATTAAAGTCTGATCTCTGTTGCCAAGATTTTCTCGAAACAAGTAAAGTAGATTTCATTTTGCTTTACTTTGAGCTTCTGCTGTTACATATGAATTGGATGCACACACTTCCCTTCATAGGCAGTGCAGAGAAATAAGCACAATTCATCTTAACCTGAGATAAAAAAGTGAAATCATTAGAGGAACTGTTCACAAAAAAATGGCTTATTCTTCCCCAGCTCCATAGAATTAGTGGTCAGGTGCAGGCATTCACATTATAGACTTATGCAATTCAGTTTAATAAATCCTTCTTGATGTTTCTGGGGTTTCTCAAAGCTGTCAGTCTTCTCTGTGTCATAGGCAGCTTTAAGTGTGGTCCCAAATGATCATTGCTGAAGTTTCAGCTTTGATGGGGGAATACCTGGCCAGCAGAGCTGGAGTGACTACGCTGTTGTTGGCTGAACATACCTTTGTAAAAATCACCCAGCTTACCCAGGAAGACCCAGAATAGAGTAAAATTTGTAGGGTATAGTAGTATCACGTTAAATGCTTTGTAAATCTGCTACTGATGATCACCAGATCTCCTGTTTAAAAAGACTCCAAGCTCCAGATGGTTTACAGGTGATTAGGCCTTGTGGTTTGCATGCTTTCCATAACCACTATCATTCTGATCCCAGCAAGACCCTCATATTAAGTTTGCTTAAGGAGCAGACTCTATCTTCAAGTGAAGTAACACCAGGTCATCTTTCAAGTTTAATCTCTGACCTGGCAAAAACACTGTGACACCACTCAAAGATTTTCTTTTCAGTATAACAGTGGTTATTTTTTCATCAATAAATTCTTTGGGTCCAACAGAAAGAAAACTTTGGTTTATGAAGGTTTTGTGACAGTTTAGAAGTGGAAGCTGGTTTCACTAGTCTCTGGAATCCCTCTAGCTTCACCTCCAAAAGGTTTATACTTTTATACTATACTTGATAGCTTTCGGTACAGATCTTAATTTATTTCCATTCTGTATTACACTGCATTAAAGCACATAGAAAGAAAATTCCATGGGTTGGGACAACAGTACAAGGATGGTATTTCCTACTTTACTGAACAAAGGAAAGATAGGGTGGATCGATTGCCAAAACTCATAGCAGCACGGTTAGATATAATAGCTGACAGGAACAGAGCAAAAGAAACTACTGCTGTTGAAAAGACTAGACTGAGCAGAGCAGCAGCAAGAGAATTTACTTGCCGATAATAAAGTAGATAATGTGTGACAATAAAGAAGAATGGAGGACACGGGAGGCAAAGGACAGCTTCATTTGTTGCCCTAAATATTATGACACCCCTAAATGCAAAATGAATTTTTTTCCTGCTGGAAAATGAAATATTTGATCTATGAGATATATGTTTTAATTTTACGATTTACTTTGTGAAATTAATGGTTTAATTCAGAATAGTCATGGAGATTTTACATATAATTGCTACTGTACAGAATTTATTTTAATTTACCAGATAAACTTTGATCTTTATGATAATAAAAATCATATTAAATGCAGATAAGGTCAAATTATGACAACTATTATATTAATAGACCTGTTTTAACAGACATGATCACTGATCAAGTTTCATAGCTGCACTAACCAATCTTCTGGATTGCTAGCCTTATAAATAGATATTGGGTACAATTTTCTATGCAGAATTTCCCTTGTTGCAAATTCAGCAGAATTCATAATTGAGAAATACTAATTATCCATCTCTTTTTACAGTAATACGATATTCTATCCTATTAATTGAAACTGAACTAAACTCATTTTACATTTAAGTACTCAGAAGATTTAATGAATAGAGGTTAATTTTGAGGTAAAGGTAAAATTAAAACTCATGACCTGGAGGGGTTTTTATTTTCTTTGAGTTTTTTTTAATGTAAAAATTTCTTTGTAAAGAGTGTCACATAGACACAGGAGAGCACACTGTCATGTGAAAGGCAGGAGTGGAAACCAGACACATTCTTTTACAGTAAAAACCAGGTTTTACTAGTTGATGCCAGAAGCTCACCTCCAGAATCACATTACTGATTCAACTGAAAAATGCTTGATTATAAAATAATTCAGTAAAAAAATTACAGAATTAATGCACTGAAATCGGTCTTGACACAGCACATCCAAGAAAAATAGCAATTGGATGAGCAAGCAAAGGAGGTACTTAAATCCTATAGCAATACAATAAAC
>WAAB01030271.1:0-10488 GCA_013389865.1 Piaya cayana | reverse complement strand
TACAGAGAAGGATGTTGTGGGGACCTTGTCAAAGACCCTACAGAAGTCCAGATAAATGACATCCATTGCTTTTCCTGTGACCAGTGATGTTGTTACCTCATCACAGAAAGCCAGTAGGTTGGTCAGGCAGGACTTGCCCATCACCTCCCTGACCTCCATGTGCTTTAGCATAATTTCTAGAAGGATCTGTTCCATGATCTTCCCAGGCACAGATGTGAGACTAACAGGTCGGTTGTCCTTTTAAAATGGGCACAATGTTACCATTCTTCCAGTCACTAGGAACTTCTCCTGACTGCCATGACTTTTCAGATATCATGGACAGTGGCTTGGCTACTACAGCAACCAACTCCCTCAGGACTCTGGGATGCATCTCTTCAGGCTCCATAGACTTATATATGTTCGGGTTCCTCAGGCAGTCACAAATCTGATCCTTCCCTACAGTGGAGGGGCTTTACCCCCGTGCTCCCCTTCATGTTGTCCCTTGACCCTGGAAGGGTGAGGAGAGCAGTTGTCCGTGAAGAATGAGGCAAAAAAAGTTGTTAAATACCTCAGACTTCCTCTCATCTGTTGATATGAGGATCCAGAAATCATATTCTGCAGACCACATAATATATATATATGTAGAGAGTACTTAGAACTGGGACAGTAAGAAACATTGAAAAGATCCTGCATATCCATATCAAAAGAACAGTTTCTAATGCCTCTGGCTTATGCCTGTGAATTTCATAGAATGTGAGTGTTTGAATGAAAAAAACCCCAACCTTTCACTATGTGTAGTGAGTGACTTAACTCCAAGTGTATGTGCTTTGTTTGCAACCTTCATACTCCAGTCAAATACAAACAGAAAGTTGTCACAAAAAAAAAGTTATCTGACGAGTAGTAATTATAATTGTAGTCTTTAGTTCACTACCAGCAAAGTTCCAAGGCAACAAGTCCATTGTACCTGAAGTGAAGTTCAGACTAGCTAATTTGTTATTGTGTTATAGCCTTCTCTGGATAATGGGACAATGTTTGCAAATCTCACTGTATCCCAGTTTTCCAAGATAAAATTTCACTTGTTCCTTTGAGACTTTTGAGCATAAATTACTTAGATGGTTCATTTGAATCACTCTCTAATGGGAATAAATATTGCCTTATCAGTGCTTTATTTCAGATAGAAAATGTTTTATTTCCATCAACCATTTGAATGTTTTAGCCCTAAACCAGCTGTTATCTCAGCTTCTTTTACTCTGAATGAACTTCTAACATTTCTGTGAAAGATACACCACAGTGTACAAGTCTTCTTTTTCCCAGTAGATAGCTCTACAAACATTATAGCTTGGATGAAATAAAAACACCCAGCAATTTGTGTACATGCTTTCCTTCTTAAACATAGCTTTTCATAGGGGTCCCTGTCCCTTTATCTGCTCTGTCTTTTATGGGACTTTCCTTCCCATGTGAGTTTGGTAAGAGGCCAGAATCCCTCTTCGAAAAGAAAAGTCGACTTATTTGTTGTTTCTCTATCTTTGTCACAGATAACACAGAAGTATTCACTGAAAAATCTATATTCTCTATTCTCTTTTGCAATGTCAGAGACTTTTTATAAGCTGTGACTTGATTAGACAAATGAAAGACTGTACATAGTCTACTTCAGAATGAGAGGGAGAGAAAAGAACTCAGAGAAGATGCTTTATTCACTGGAAGTGTTCTCCAGGGAGTAAAACCTGGAATTTTTAATGTTTTAGAGCAGTATTTTGGCAGGAAGACGTTTTTAGTGTGTGACATTTCAAAATCTGGAAAATATTTCTTGGTGCTATTACATATTTTAGAGACTCCTTGTGTTGGCAGATTTTTGTTGATACTTTTATATATGGTTGTACATTATTGTTGGCATCAGTAAATTTCAGACTTATTTCCGCTGTCAACACCAAAATTGCAATAGCCTTAAGGCTGCACTCTTTCCCCCCTAAAATAGGTTTGAAAATAGCAGTCCACTTTCAGGCAAACAAAAAGTAATTCAACACATATTAGCACATATCAACATAAGATATTACCAACCTAATACTAATCATTACATTGTTGTTTAAAATCACAAAATCTGGTTCTCTTTGAGTCTTCATTCCTTCCAGTTTAACTCTAAGAAAAATAGGTATAAAATTATTTTTAAAATAGTTACAATAAAGTATAATAGGGCTGCAAGTTCAAGCACCCAGATCTAGTCTACATTTATGGCTATTACCTAGCAAATTTACCATGAATTTCCATTCCCCACTTCCCTAAACCAAAATATTGTGATACCACTTTTGACTAGATAGTGCTGTTCGACTTTTTCCACAGAAAACAAGTCAGCCAATTTATCAGGGTACAGTATGCACAGATTAAATTAAAGCTTAAAATATATAAAATGACCTATCTCTCTAAAACATAATTTCTTCAGACCTACAAAAAAATGACATGACATGTGAACTAATATACTTAGTGCTTCTTTATTCTTAAATCTACAGATATTTTCCTATTTATTAACATCTAGTTGAAAAGATTAAACTGAAATAAAGTAAAATGAATGCATTGGAGAACTGCAAAATCTATTTAGACTCCTGAAGTCTGAATAGAAACAAAATGACAGTCATTTCAACTAATTTTTTTTAAACTTATTTAAGGAGAATCCTTTGTAATCCAAATATAGTTATTTTATGCAAAACCTTTTAAAATTGTTTCAAAGTATATGACTGTTTTAAAGCTCTTTGCACTGATTTCATACTTATTTACTGTGATTGTTGCTGATGTATTAAATAAAGTTAAACAATTTATTATGATAAAACTTAAAAAAATCCATGCCAGTCAAGTCAAGTTCAAAATATCTTCTATGATTTTAAAAAAAGTTGATCTGGTTGAAACAATTGCTTCAACACTGGAATGGAATGAAATAATGCATCACTGCTCTGAAGTTAGTGTTTTGAAGGTCTAATAATATATCAGATACATATGATGCAGTTAATGTAACTATAATATTCATTTTTATGACTTAGTTATTTTCCAGAAAGGTAAATTTTAAGTTATTTTATTTTAAAAATAGCTTAAAACTCTAAAATTAGACTTACGGAGGTAGTCCATTGGCCTGGGTTCTTCACCTAATTCAGCTTTAAGGGTCTGTCATAAAATTTTTTGGTAAACAAAATATTTTCATTCTATGACTTCAGGAAGATTTTTCTATCCACAGCACTAGAAGGGATTAAAAGGAAGAAAGCATGATAATGTATGCGTAGAAGTGGAACAGCTCTGAACAAATAATAATAGAAATGAGACATTGTCTCATATATATAGGAAGAAATACTTGATGCAGAAGTGAGACTTAATGAGGCTGTAACTTTTGCCATTTTAAATCAGCTGGGAACTGCCCTGAAGTAACTCAGACCACAAGGGTAATCATTAGTTATGTTTCCACTCACTGGACAGCTTCTGCCAGTATTCACCACTTCACAGTTAGGCTGGCCAGTTTACAGAACTTCACATATGTGGCTGTAGGGATGACAAAAATACCTACTGCTTGCTTTCTGGCAGCAGGAGAAATACTCTATCCCATATGGTGCAGCACCCATATATTAGTAATTTGCAATTAATACAGTAATTATTAGTAACTGTAATTGTAATAATGATTCTATAGTAGTCACAGCAGAAAGGAAGGTCTCAGTCTAATGGGGGAGCTTTATGCTTGTGCTCTAGAGATTGAAAACTGAACACTAAAGAACAGAAAATAACTATGTGATATTTGGTAGCTTACTCCTTGATATCTTTGTTAAATATTCTGTTCTTATTATTTGAGTGGGTGGAATAATGGCAGTGCAGTGCCTGCATAGGCCACTATGCTGATCTTCAAGGCCTAGGAAGGTTATATTGTTCACAGGATCTCTTTCTATTTCCTTCTGTCTCAGCTGCTAAAACAGTCTTTAAGATGCTTGAAATGCAACATCCACAGTAAACTCATACATAACAGAAGTAGTTCTTTTAAGTTTCAAAGAATAAAATAAAACAAAATTGTCTGTTTTTTAAATTCTCATTAAGATATATTAACATATAGCATATACTAAATAAAATTTAATAAATTATTTTAATAGGTTTATGAGTAGAAATGTAAGGTGAAGATTAGTGATTGTTATACGCACCTTTAGCTGAGAAATTAAACTGCAGATGTGTTAAAAATAAATAATCATTAATCTGTAGTGTTTAAAAACTACAGCAAACTACCTAAAATGTAACAAAGCAAAATAGTAGCCTGTGAAAAGTCTAAATATTGTATAAAAATGGATCTAAAAATTTTCTTTATCTTAGGGCAGAACATAAATTCTGTAGCAGATTTACCTACTACCTTTCTGAAAGTAGGATCAGAGTGTATTTACAGAGCATAAAGTTTGTTATTTCAAAGCTTTCAATGGGTAAATCTCATAGTATTTTTGCTTTCATTGTCATGGTAGAGCATGGGTCCTTTTCTCCCTCCTAGGAGGGATTTTTCTCTACTTTTCTATTAAAACAACTAAACTTAAATCAGTGAAACTGTGAAAGAGTAAAAAGAAATGGAAGTTAAGAAAAGTAAAAAGTTTGAAGGCAACTGGAAATTGACAAATAAGTGTCAAAGCAGAGAATTATGGCAGTTTGCCAACCAGCTGCAAAAACTAATTCAGCTTTAGATAAAGAGATTTTAAACGCGAAAAGGACAAGCAAACTTCAGAAAAAAAGAAGAATAAAGAAGCAAAGAATAATTCCTTAGAACTGTGTTAAAGAAGAAACATAGGCAGTCTTTGTTGTTTTAACTGCAGAACTGCAAGAGGTGCTTTTCATTGAGACTTTGAATAGCACCAAAGAAACAGCCAGAATAAAGTGGAAGCACTAAAGGTTGCCTTAATGCAGTAGCTTATAGACCAGCCCTCAAAAAGGGATTTAAAGATTAGCTTTTCTAGACAAATAGAAATTATTAATGGCAGTGTTTTCTTCACCAGTTTACATATGGACATAAAAATAACAGTGTTACATGCAGCTTGGTGTAGAAATTCATGGCAATAAGCAGCTGAGATTGTTAGACAAAAAAAAAAAAAACAACAGACAAAGAAAAATAAATAATTGAAAGTTTCACTGGAAGCCACCTTTCCCTTGGAAAGAAAAGTGTTTTAGTGAGTCTTCGATAAGACAATCTCTTTTGTTGTTTTGGTTTTTTTTCCTAGGTACATCATGTTTTTTATTTCATGGTCAAAGAGCATGTAAAAGAATGAAGTGATGAGTGCTGTCTGCTCACAACAGCAGACTAAAATAGTAAGCTGGTATATATTACAAAATAACATGAAGGAAGGTTGTCACAGGATTGTCTACTTATCTGTCACTAGGCCTTTTAATAAGGCTGTGAATAGCAAGTCAGCATGATGTAATGCTGCTGCTTATTATGCAGAGATCTAATGACTGCATCTACTCTACCCAATTACAGCATTGTCAGAGATTCCCTTTAGGACAAGATCTGACTATTCAGACCATACAGAGCTTAGTGGTCCCCTCTGGGTGCCCTGAAAACAGCACCTCTGAGCTCACAAGAGGATTCCCTGAGGGTGCCAGGCTCTGACCTCACATATGCCCTCTGTATGAACCACATCCTTTCACCTCCATTATGCATGGTTTCACTCCACTGCATGAAATTCGCAGAGCAGCATAGCATGACTGTCCATCTTTCATCCTGCACAGGCAGGGGGTACAAGATTTTTCACATTACAGTGTACACCTCAGGTACATGGAAGATATGGCATTAAGAAGACAAGAAGAGTTTTGGCTGGCATCAAACAAAAAAGCCTTAACATGTATAACTGCCATAAAACTTAGGGAGATTTCATCTAGTATGTTTAAAATATTTCTTAAATCTTGTTTCTAGAGAGAATTATGAATGGGAAATAGCACTTCAAAGTTTATTTTGCAATGTTATTGAGAAAAATAAAAATTATATTCTATTTTACGTTGAAGCTAGTAGTCAGAATTTCAATGGATCATTCAAATAGAAAAAATACTCTGCAAATAAATCACATTTTCATTGTGAGCTGTAGTATTGTTATCAGCACAGATTAGTAAACTGTGAAATAAGGAAACAACATGGAGAGCCTCTGTTTGCACTTAGTCACAGGAAGACTATAGAAATGTCATCATTACTTGACATTTCCATTCTGAAAGTTTCTCATTTCCTGCAAGCTTAGGCAAATGAGGGATTTAAGCTATATTTTATTTTATATAGCGACATTTCCTGGCAGTCAACTCTTTCAGATTGGCAATAAAATTCCTAATGGTAGTTGTTTGTTCTTCCTTTGGGAAGTTTCTTTGGCAGTTCTTATAAGATTAATAGTCTTCTGCTACTCACCAGTGCTGAAGGTTAGACTTACAGTGATGTATAACAAACGAGGAGGTGCTTTTGTGTCTTCCATGGCCTATAAGACCCCAATCTTTGTCACCATTCTTATTTTTTATTCTCTTTCTCTATTCCTAATTTTCCACTGTGTATTTCTGGTAATGTTTAGCATCATATATTTTAATATGGCTTTTCTGAATTGAAGATGCTTTAATTCATTGTTTGCTTTTTTATAACTATTTCTTCCCCTGGATATGCATATCCTATGGTATGTATGTTCTTTGAATGTATCCCAGTTTTATGAACGAGCTGTAACCAATGACAAAAGAAGGAAAATTATTTTAAAAAAATATCACTTTTAATTCACATCCTCCCTACAATATGGAATTTTTCAGCAGAGCATACTTTACCAAAGGGAAAACAAATAGAAAAGAATAAAACAAAATACTTAAGAGATTATCTGGGCTGCTGGGCTGGAAAACTTATCTCACAGCTTTCAAATTACATTCTCCCCATCAGTATCAGTGGGTAGAACAGAATGTTTTCTGAAGTACTATCTGTCATCTGTGATGGTGAGTCCAAACTCCTTGCAGTAAAGGCAATGTATATATAATATTGAGAGCACTCGTAGCGCTTGATAACAGGAAGGGGATTTGTTATCATATACTCTGTATTTTAAAGTGCTGTTATTTGAAGTTTGTATGGTAAAGACGTTGCTAGCAGCTAAGTGAGAATTTGTTAATCATGAAAAGGTAATGGAAACACATCTGTTATGGCTTTCCATCCTGTTCTTTTAGACATTTAATAATAACTGCTGAAAGGGACCAAAGAAGTTTGTCATTCCCATTGTTTAATCATACAAATACCTTTACTGACATTAAGGAAGTTACCAATATGAACTAGAGTTTGTGGACTCAAGACCTTTAATCTGGGAACAACTGAACTGACTGTTCTTGAACCACAGGAAAAGGAAGTGCTGGAGATGTAGTTGCTTTTGTGTCAAGTTCAAATCATGTTATATGGGTTCCAGGATACCAGGGCTGTTACCTGCAAGTACCAAATGTGTAAAGCCACATTTATGTTATGCATGTTATGTATTCTAAGTTCCTTTTTTTAATCTATCAATGTCCATGCATGATTCACTGCTGTACTGCTTTGGACTGTTGATTGGAAAATGTCATGTAATATTGTTATACTATTGTAACCTGATTGCCAATAAAATCAGGCAATACTAAGAGAGCTGGGTTTTTGTTTATATTTGTCAGACCATAAAGCTGAAATGTTAATTTTGCCTTTAACAATATCTAATTAGTAACCATTCCTTTTCAAAAACTTACTTTATTTTTATTGGCTTGAGTTGCACTGCATTTTTTATAAAACATTCTCTGAAATTACTTTTTTATAATTTCTCCTAGATTTCATTTTCTTTTTTAATGACACAGTAATTTTCATTTCTATTTTTTAATCTCTACAGCAGTGCATGCTTTTACTCATTTATTTTTATAACTTTTAATAGAAATTTACTTTTTCACAAGGACACTTTAGCACTTTTAGATGAGCTGTGTTTGCCTTCTTTAAAGCCTTTTAAAAAGCTGGCCCTTTCCAGCATCCATTTAAGATAACAAAACTGCCCATCTGTGATATAGCTGACATCCTAGGAGGTAACAGATTGGGATGAAACTGAAACACAAGTAGTTTGCAGGCATGTCAGATATCTTTGATAGTCTTTGCAGTCCGTACTAGAGAGTGGTCCTCTCCACAACCCAAAGACAGAGTTCATATGTGATAAAGACTGTCTCACTCTTGGAAGTACATTTTTCTTCTACCTGAAAAATAAACATCAGAGCTGAAGTAGTGTATAAGACACGTTTCGTGATGAGACTTATTTGTAAAATGTTTATCTCCCTGTGAAACAGCTTGATAAGCTTTTACAATATTTTCAAAACTTTTTTGCTGAGTTTATATTTACAGCCTAATGTCTCTTATAATAGGAGAAAGAAATTATTGTATTCCTTTTTGGCTAATTAAATTCTATCATTAGAGCTTAAAGTTTCTCTGTTATGTAGAAAGTTTTGAAGAATCCCCCCCCAGAATATTATTCTTCTAGCATATTTAAGCTTTGAAAGTATTGACAAGGAGTGGGTTGCAAAGGTTTTAGGGTGATCTGGTTATAAACCAAACAAAAAGTAAGAAAGGCACATGAAGTTCATCAGAAGTTCATTGGAACTGCAGAACAGGAAAACTCACACGGAATTTTTTTTAAGAAATTAATTACTATGAGCATAGTAAGTTTGTATTTACTAGCTTTTCTTAATAATATTACAGTTGAAAAACAAGGCTGTTGCATTTTTTTAACAAGTAATGTTAATCTTTCTTTTTCACATGACATCTTTTCAAATAATGGAAAACCTGATTCCTTTTCAGTTAGTTTAAGGAACTGAATCAAGTGTGAATCTCACCAATAAAACCACTACCTGTATTTAAGACTTATTCCATGCCAGTGTAGCGCTGCAGTATTTAAAACTTTTTTCCCCGAGTCTGCATCGTTATTGGCAAATTACTAGTTGTAGGAAGCTGCAGACAAGGTGTATGTACAAGGAATCTGGTTTTGATTTTAGCTCATTTTTGGTAACATAGCTTACCTGCATCAAAGGCTTTAACTAATAAACATTAATTTCATTTTTTCTACCCAGTATTTCTTGTAGGTATTTTTCCTCTTTTATGCTTCATGAAAGGTAGACTCCTGCCAGTGTTCTACCATTCCAGCAATATGTGCAATATCCTAGCATGATAGAAATGCTGCTTGTCCAAGCTAAAGCTATTGCTTTTTTTCACACACTTAATATAGTTTATTACCATTTTGTCTCCCAGTATTTTTCTTCACCACTAAGCCATTAAAAGTATCTGTCATCTTAATGATTTTCAAAATTCTTAGGCCGTCAGTGGGATACAGAGTTAATTCTTTCAAACTATCCAGCTCAGTTTTGTCAACTAAGTAAAATGCTTTTTATAAAATTAACTCAGATAACTATAATAGGATTGTAATTCTATTTTAGAGTTGAACATGTTGAAATTGTTCATAAAATCCACATTGCTATTGGGAAGTGCTAGAAGAATCATCTGCTTTTCTTTTTTTAGTGTATTTTTACTCTACAGTAGCCACAAATTGTTCAGTGTGCCCATTATTCTGGTATTGGATGTAGGACCCTGAAGCCTGTCTACATTATGCTTTAAAATCTCACAGTGCCTTATGGACTCTAATTTTACCATTGTTGCTCATTAAGTATCTTATCTGAATAGATGTAAATACAAGATAATAGCAAACTAACTGAAATCTAGAGTATAATTATTGTAGAAAAAGTTCAGATGAGCCCAATTAGGAAGACTGCAACTTCCTTCTGCACCTCTAGGCTGAATTATTTTTAAGTATATCACAGCACAGGAAAATAATCACACTTTTGTATCAGTTATAAAAGTGTTTCTAAATTACATGCTAAAAAAGGTAAGAAATGCATAATTCTAAGGTGAAATCAATATAAATACATTATTCTTTGTTTGGCTTTTTACTCCCTGCTCTTTTCACAACACAGATGACCTTGGATGTTAGTAGACCTTTTTTAGCTGGGATGATTCTAAATTATAAAATTTAGTTGTAAATTATAAAATCATAGAATGGTTTGGGTTGGAAGGGACCTTAAAGATCATATTGTTCTAATACCCCTGCCATGGGCAGGAACACCTCCCACTAGACCAGACATCTCAAGGCCCCATCCAACCTGGCCTTGAACACTTCCAGGGAGGAGGCATCCACAGCTACCCTGGACATTTTCCCCAACATTTAAGTAAATTCATGATTGTAACAATTCCAACAATTCAATTATTTTTTCCCTAAAAGATATATTTCAATTTAAAGCAAAACATTGTTAAGGAGATTTTTTTAATAGGTCATAGAAACATCAGATTGTTTAGGTTGGAAAGGATCTTTAAGATCATGGAGTCCAACCTGGGGAGGTCCCAGTAATCTGGAGATTAGCAAATGAGATGCCAATCTACAAGAAGGGCCATAAGAAGGATCTCCTTGGGTGCCAGTAGTGTTGAGGCTCCCTGTGGGATTCTGTTGTGGCAGGGCCTGGCAG